>BSBK01003169.1:0-205000 GCA_027943335.1 Chamaecyparis obtusa
AAATATACTCTAGGATCCTAAATCCATCCTTTCCATCTTTAAAACACATTACCACATTGTAGTCGGCCATAAATAAGTCTTCGCAAGATCACAAACTTCATCTGTCATCACCAAGAACATAGAGACCCAAACATCATAAGAAACATTCTCCAACATGTCTTCTAACATGCATTGATCTCATAGGTTACAATTTGCACTCACATCCAAGTTATATTAGTAATATAGAGAGAAATTATGTCACTATCCATTGTCATTGTCGAGTACCCAATATTCACTAAAATAATTGTAACTCATTTTGTGTGGCTTTTAACTAATACTTTACTTGCTACTGCTCAGTCTAGATACTCTATTTTTGTGGTTTATGTTTTTGATAGGGGCAGATTTAGACTGGTGATTATACTGTTAAACTATTTATATGCTATGACTGGTTATATTAATGTGTTTTTAATGTGCTACTAGTCTTTTTGTTCGGCTCCAACACCCTCTTGCTACTTTTTTTTATCAAAAACATTAATCCATGCAACCTTATACATAAGATCATATTGTTGGATATTTTCCAGTGTTGACTGTATGTTTGTCATTTATGACAACATATGGTAAGTTGGGTACGTTGTAGTTCCATGTAGTGAGCCTTGAGAATATGTTGTATTAATATATTATCAACATGATATCATAGACACAAAGGTTGATTCTGAGTACAGATAGTTGTGTTGTTGTTTCTGATAGCAGTGTTCCTGATAGAGTTACAGATAGAGTTTTCTATGAGATTATTAGTATTATTATGTTGGAGCCTTACACATTTATATTTATGTTCATGGATGTAGAGTTACTTATGTATTACAAGTTGATTTATGATGTTTCTAGTTACTAGTTATAGTTTCCTAAGATTATCTGATGAAGTCAACAGTGTTTATATTGTTTTAGTAGTTGTGCCTATCATTATGGTATGTGTGTTACGTTTTGTGTTTATTAATGAATTCAGAATATTTTTTTAAGAGCTCATAAAGTATCAATTAATTTGGTGGAGCCAATGGTGTGAAGCGACACATCTACTCATATTGGGTTGGGTGGTCCCTTTTTGTGTTGTGTTCTTAGTATAGCCGTTGGAGATGTTATTGGCGAGTTATATTGTTTCTCTAATATGATTTCAAGAAGGTTCTAATAGGCCGACTTGATTATATATCATTTGGAGGAAGATACTTATATATGTATGCACCCTAAAATGGTCATCTAGACTTTGGGCCCCCATTTAGCAATTTATCAAATCCCTGAATCAATATTTTAAAAAATCAGCATTTTTCAATTATATCAATTTCCTTCATCAAATCCTATTTTCATCATTTTTTATTATTTGCCTTCGGCTACTCATTTTATCCTAAGTCTTTATTTATTTAAAATGAATATTTCCTCCCCTTTTATTAAATAAAATAGCCCCCACTTTTCCTCTTATCCTAAGTTGCACAAATAAAGCATTATTCCTATTTTATAAAAAGAAGAAAAGCACTTTTTGTCTTATATGGACACAAAAGTCAACTCTTATTTTCTCATTGGAGAATATTTGTGCACATGGATTGCTCCTATTTCAAGCTCCACCCTTGATTAAATCTTTTTCCTCTTAATCTCCATGGTCCATTCCTTCTCATTTCCTATAAAAGAAGAGCTCTCTTCTCATTTGCATATCCATCTTTTTATACTAATGTTATGCTGGAGGTTTTCTAGATCACTTTGGAGCTTTAGAAGATTTGGAGCATTCTTGGCTTTTGCATCTACATTCCATTCTTAGTTTCATTCATGCATAGTAACTTCATGTTTATGCTTTCATAGTGTAGATTTCCTTTCAAGTTTTAGAGTAACTCATCTAGTCTAATTAGGAAGGATTTGTAACACTTGCATCTTTCCTTTCATAGTTTAGTTTGTACCTTCATTTCCATAGTTTAGCTTGAACCTCTCATTTCTAGCTTGCATTTGCATTTCATAGTGATTCTTGGCGATATTGGCATTCTTACCCTTGTCTTCATTTGGATCTCTCATTTTGTGGTTGACTAGCAAGGTCATTAGTTTAATAGCTCTAGCTGAGAGCAATCAAATAATCTTGCAACTCCGTGCACAAAGAGCTCTAGGTCACTTTCTAAGGTTTCCTCTTCATGGATTCCCTTGGATATAATGACTTAGAGAAGTGCACCATTTGAGTGTGTACATTTTTGGTGCCCATCGTGGGGCTTGTGATTTCTCGCGTGTGGTTCTGTACTTTCTCCCATGGGCTTGTGCATTCTTGCGCATGGTTCAATACTAGCTTGCGTGAAATTTTGTGATAGACAAAGACCAAAATTTTAGATTTGTCAGTTTTGTTTGTTGTTTTCAGTATTCCTACCTCTTTGAAAACTGGCACCCATTTTTGAGAAATTTTCACATATAGTATCAAAAATTTAAGTGTGATATATCATTGGAAAGCTCTTTCTGAGCTTGATCTAACCATGTTGGTTTCATTTTCAAATTTTTCCATTTGATTAGCTATTTTACTTGTGGATTATCTAATTTTTGATGTGCTAACCACTGTGGAGTTAACAAGTTGTGCTTGTAGGTGCTCTCATTACTTGAAATATTTTGCCAAAAGAATGTATGTCAAAGAGGGCTACTAATGGTTTTTGCAGGGCTGCCCAAAGCATAAAAACCAATCAAGTGCTTGTTGTTTATTTCATTTCAAGTGTGGCAATTACTAGTTGTTTCATTTCATAGGAACATAATATCTTGTTGTAGGAATTCTTGGGTGGTAGAAGAAGTATGCTCTTCACCCTTGTGGTGAACCAGAAAATATTGACCCATCTTTAGATTTTGAAAGCAAGAAAGTAATTGAACATTTTCTTGGTGTGTTTGGGAGAAAGCTTTGGGACAAGGGAGTATGCTCTTCACCCTTGTGGTGAAACAAAATCCTTGAATCTCATAAGTTGATCCATTCTTTGTTTAAATCTTTAGAATCCTTTAGTGAACCTACTCTTGAGCAATCAAGAGGAATGACCCAAGTGGGGACAAGCTTATTGCCGGCTATTCCAACCCACTATAATCTCAAGGCTATCAAGGACACAAAACCTTGGTAGATGTAGTGCTTATCTTCGCTTGATGTGAGTACTTGTGGGATTGTGACCATAAGGAAAGTATTGAGAAAGAATGCTTAAGGTACTCTTGAGGCCACAAGGTTCATTACTTGCCGCAAGGTAAGGAGTCCCTTTGGGGAGCAAGAGGGGTACTACAAATGGAAGCCCTTACTATGAACCATAGATAGAGGCAACCCTATTTTTCCACTTGGCTTCTTGGTTCAAGGATTGATCCAAGTGGAATAACCTAAATCACCCCAAGATTACTCACCATCTATGTTCCTTTGGTTGTGTCATTGGCACTTCCATGAAAAATCCAATATCTATTGTGGGCAACCACTTTGTGTGGGCAAATGGAACATCAAGCGTGGGCCAAGTTGCTAAGTATTGAGCCTTTGTCCTTCTAGGCTAGTAAGTGCTTGAAGTGTTCTTGTTGTGATCTACCTGTGTAAATGTTCTCAAACATCAAACATCATGGTACCATTCATAGGGTTTTATTTCTTTGATATCACAGTTGCTTGTCTTGGCAAGGTTTCTTTTGCCCTTGTGCAAGTGTTTTATGACATGTTTGATCACCTACTATTTTGAAACTTGTCTGATTACTGCTAGTACTATGTTTGGAGTCAAAAAATTGAACCATCAAAATGAAACATTGATCGAATTTCCTTCAAAACTGATTTTTTTTATGTTCACTGGTCAAGAGTTGCACTGCTTGCCTAGAAAGTATCACACAAACTTATTTTTCTATCTCACAATTTTCTGCAATCTGAAGCTGATTCTTGCCATTCCCAGTCTTCCTTGGTTAGTCCAGGTTGGATCTTAGGTGATGTGACATGTTGCTCAATATCCAAATTAATTTCAATGGTATCAAATTGCAAAAAATGACTCTTAGTCTTCTTTCTTCTAGTTCTTCCATGTCTTCCTAGTCTTCCATTTTCATCCTTTCTCTTCTTTCTTCATGTTTCTTCCTAAATTCTTCATGTCTTCTTGATTCTTTTCCTCTTATTATCTAGTCTACCTTCTTCTATTTCATCTCTTATATTCATTTCTTCCATGCTTGATTCCTTCTCTTCTACAACCATGAATTTCAACTACCTTGCTATGGAGCTATTATACACTAAGTTTGCACCCTTGTTTCAAGCTCTTGTAGTCTTGATAACCTAGTTTAACATGGGAATCATCTCCAGGTTGTGGGACCTATGCTAACTAAGATGAGACCTCCAAGTTCTAGGCTGGTTCCTCTAGGATAATCACCTTAATTTGCTTCTTGACATGAAAAGTAGATCTTTTGAGGGAAAGGAATAGAGGGAATGCTGGGAAAGGAAATGACTGAAAAGAAAACTACCTACTAGGTGATACATCGAAATTAGGGTTTGGATCTTAGTATAGAGGAATGGAATTAATGAAAGGCTTAGGTCTAGTAGGTCACAAATTACTTAATAGGCTTGCATAAGTGTTTCATAGGAGGGCCTAAAAATAAGGCACAACTTATGACCTACAAGCAGACATTCACTTCTACAACTCAATGTAGGATTGAGACAAGACTATTGGGGGGTTGAAGTATGCCCACAAAAACATCTAGATCAGATCAAACACAATAACAGACACAATTATAGAAAGTAAGAGGGATTAGGAACCCTAAAATATCACTGAGAACATCATATACTTCAATCTAATAAGAGATAATTCAAACAAGGAAGCGTAGGGATATGAAGAATTATCACAAAATACCTCTGCAATATTTTTATTATCAATGGGAACTTTACAACTATATAAGCCAAAGGGTAGAAATGATACCATAGATGACCCTTAAGAAAAGATGAATTTCTTCTACAATTGTCCAAGTCTGAGCACTAAGGCTCCAAAAATACAATATATACATACTCAACTACACGTAGGTAGGAGTCAAAAAAGACCTAACTAGGGTTACATAGTTTTACAATACAATAACCAAACCCTAAAGGTACTAATGACCTATCACCAAATTTTGAGAATATCATAAATCAGATCAAATCTTCCTTTGCACATCCATCTAGTACTGAGCTCCCCTGCAGACACATCAACCTCGACCTACCAAGCCATCTGCAACTCCACTAAGCCATGAAGGCTCCAAATCTGATCTGGGAGATATCTGTATTTTTAATAATAATGCTAGAAAAAGGTGGCACCAACCCATTTAGCACCTTCGACATGACATGGTACCTTGCAATGCTAGCCAATAGTCATCTCCATTGACTTCACAACCACAACCATCCTAAGAATTAAATTCTTGAGCTAACCGATGTCATGCATGGCTGCAAAGAGCAAAATAATAGCAAAACCCTTGCAGATATATTCAAATTTAAATCATAATGGCTCGTAGAAAATTTTAAAATGTAACCATCAATGAGAAACCCTTCTTAGTAGATGAACGGCCATGATGCACTGAGAAAACAACTTAAAATCCCCCTCTAACAAGTCAAACGCCACTGTGGAAGTCATCGGCCAGTGAGAAGCGAGCAAATCAACATGTCAATATTTTGGACCCACCTCGAGCCCTTCTTCCTTTAAGTCATTTGGTGACCACATGACCGAAGACCTTTTTTTCATTCATGAAATCCATCTCTTTACCCTAGTCTAGTTAAGCGACTCAGTGAACAAGGCATTTTGCTAAATCACTAAGTCTTTCATTGTCCCTTGGTTAAATCAAGCGAACATGAGAAACTCCTTTAGTCACTGATTCACAGAATCTTTTAACTAACCCTAGGCCTAGGCTGCCACATGTCACCTTTCTATTTGTTCTGACCACTCCATCAACAACCACCTTGGCAACCTTTCTTACAATGGACCCACTGCAAATAGATTCCAATCTAACGGTGGGTGCATGATCTCATGCCCACTAAATATTCCTTTAGATCATACACCCATCATAGATCTACATTAAATCATGACCCTACTAACACATCAGTCCACCTGGAAATCCTCATCAACATGCGGAAACCAATCACACTCAAGCACATCAGTGAATGAGGACCCACTGATGAACCCCTGACAAAAATCAAGATCAATGATCGTCTAAAAATCTCATACGTCTGACACAACCCTTGCGAAGATACGACAACTGTCGATCTTATGCCAACTGTCAGAACTTCTAACCACCAAAAGAACCTAGTCCCACTGACAAGAAATGACTCATTCACATGTGGACCAATCAAGAAATGTCAACTGTGTACACCTGGCAGTGGACCCACTAAACCTTCAAGCGCTGCATAGAAGGGAAGATCGACGGTTGTCATAAGATCACAAGCATTTGACAGACCCTATGAGATCTTACGACCACTGTAGACCTTAGCCTCTTTGACTCATCCACAGACCTTCTGACATGGTCCCACTAACACATCCTCACTATCGCCTAGGAGCCAATAGAGAATAAGCATGTCACCAGAAAAGGACCCACCTGACAGAGCCTAGAGATAAAGCAGGATCAACAGTTGTCACATGATCACAAGGAATATTCAGGGCCCTTGCGATCATGTGACCACCATTGGATCAAAAGGAAAGGCAGCCCATTGGGCTCCTGCTAACCTATCTCCACATCATTGCTAATCAAACGTCGCCAAATTGGATGAGGTGGCACCAGTTCTATTGACAAGATATTGCACTGAAGGAAAAGGAAGATCGACGATCATTGTAAGATCTCATGGAATATTTTGAGGCCATGAGATATGCGACAAATGTAGATATTGGATCTTGATTTGGTCATTGAACCAAGACCACCAACCTAAACGGTAACCACTCGCCAAATCGCAAAGTGTTAAGGGGTTAACTGCCGAGAATTAGAGATTTGGCGACTGAAGGATTTTAAAATGCACATGCGAAATTGGGACCTTTAAGTTGTCAAATAAAGTAACATGAAAATATAACAGGCCAAAGGGTTTTAAGGGTCCAACAGCTAGTTTTATGAATTTTTAACCTGCAGTCCAGAGAGTATAAAGGATTGCAGAGGCTAGAGGGTTTGCAATGAAGCCATGAAACTTTGCAGAGTGCTTGGCAGGGTTAAAACAGGGACTTGGGGATAGATATTTGCCAAATTTGCATACATATGAAAATTAGGGTAGCATTTTGGCAATTTCTACTAGATGTTAGCCTACTAGACATGGAAAACCAGTGGCCTTGACATATTCATTGGGCATGTGGTCACTTGAGGAACATAAAACTTGATAGGGAGACAAAACTAGACATAGGAAGACAAACTTGTGCACAAGAACTTCTTGAAAAGAAAGAAACTATCCTAGAAAGTGGGAAAAAAAGCCAAAACACATATTTACAAGAATTGCAGAGAGGGCTTAACCTCAAACCAGGGCTCCAAGTGGAAACCATTCACTGATATTGACAAGGTATCTCCTTCAAGATTTGATAGCTAGAAAGCATTGGATCCCTTGCACTTTGTTATAACAAATGGTCCACCCCAAAATGAATCAAATTTTGTATGTCTACCAGGCTTGGATCTGAATTCATCCCATTTGAGAACTACATCTCCAACTTTGAAATTCCTGACCCTGGCTCTTTTGTCAAAACTTTTCTTTGTCTGAATCTTATGGAATTCCATGTCCTTCATGGACCTATCTCTGATTTCTTCCAACTCCATCAACTGAGCATACCTGATCTGCAAAGAATCTCCTTCTTCAAATAGGGCATATTGAGTAGCCAAGTCTAGAGTTGGTAATTCAGCTGAAATGGACAACTTGGCCTCTTCACCATATACTAGCATGTAAGGAGAGTTCCCAATGATCTTCTTTGGGGTAATTCTATCTAACCACAAGGTAGACTTCAACTTGGTATGTCAATCCCTCTGGTTGTCTTGCAGAGTCTTCTTGATTATCCTAATCAAGTTCTTATTTGTTGATTTAGCCAAGCCATTGCCTTGAGGGTAATAATTGGAACTAGTATTCAGATAGATTCCATTCTTGACTTCCCACTCTAATACTTTGAGGCCTGTGAATGCCAATGCATTATCTGAAATGATGGAATCTAGAATGCCAAATCTATGAACTATGTCATCATAAAAACTCAACACAACATTCTCATTTGATTCCTTTAAGGCAACTACTTATGTCTATCTTGTTAGCATCTTGAAAAAATTTCATGGCTGTAGCTTTTTCCCCCTCGTCTCTACAGTTGTTTTTAGGTCCCTGGCATGAACCCTAAGCTTAGAAAATTAAAAAAACTAGCTATTGTGTTCAAAAATCCCTTTGTCTTTCCTCGGCCTTGTTCTAATTTCATGTTACTTTATTCAGGTCACTTAAGGGTCCTAATTCACATGTGCTTAATTATTATCCTCTTTGTCACATGATCGCGTGAACCTTTTTTATGTTACATGATCTTGTGACTAAAGGTTTTATACCCCCGGTGGCCTTTAATATTTCCTAAGTCTAAGTGGTTGGAAAATTTAATTTTTCCTAAGTACTTAGCTCTATATTTCCCTAGGTCTGACTCTAACAAACTCTTCATTTGATAGTTGTCATGAAAGTGCAAGGGTTTTGTCAGAGGCTTGCACTTTTACGATGATTGTTGATTCTCTTTATGATAGAGCTTCTCAAACAGGTGGGTCCATTAACACGTAGGTACAATTGGTAGCTTCTCATTGGTCCATGTATCAGTTTAGTGGTAGATGTCAGTGGGACTAGTTTCTGGATGTGTCAGAGGGTCATGACATTGTCAGGAAAATCAATGACAAGTGCATGATCTTATGGGATGTGTCAAAGGCTTAAGATCATGCGTCGACCATCGATTCTACCATTTTTAGAGGGGATAATGTGTGGGGGGTCCACATGCTAGGTGTGCTAATTTATTGTAATCTGATTGGTCCATGTAGTATGATTGGACATTTTGTCAATGGGACTAGATTTTTTGAGGTTTAGTGGGTTCTGACAGTGACAGAGCATCGACGGTCGGCGTGTAATCTAATGGGTTTTTTCTGACACTTGCAAACTTAAGATAGCCATTGATCTCTTTCAGTGTCAGAGGGTTGTCAGGGCGGGGTGAGATTCTTCATCCGATGGTTGTCTTATGATTTGATGGAATCTTGGAGGTCTACGCAAAGATGAGACAATCGTCGATCTTCTTGTGCGGGCCCATTAAAATTTCCTCAGTCTTTCGGTAGTCCTGATAAAATGTTTGGTAATTCTGATAATTTTCAGTGCTTCTCGCTCATTCATGAAATGAGATGGTGGTATTCTGAAAAGGCTAGTGATTAAGTGAGTGTGTATTCACGTAATCGCTAAACTATTTGGCAGATAGATAAAGTTCTTCACGAACTGATGAAAGCCTTTGGTCACTAGTTCGCCAGATGTAGCTGAGATGAGTTAGGTTTCCTTTGTTCACTAAGTCATGGAGTTAAAGGTAGGTTAAGTTTTTCATTGTGTGAATAAGAAATGCCTTGTCACATGTTCACTAGGAGTTAACCTGAGGATGGTAGTTGAGTTAAGGACATAAAGCCTGTGAAATAAAGAGATCTAATGGTTGCGATATAAATTTGGCCCAGATTTAAATTATGACCACTGATTCATTGCTGGTGCTTGGAAAGGACTGTTGTTTTTCAAATTCAAAATTTTGAGGGTTTCTCAGTGACAGGAAGGACCAAAATTGAATCCTTTCACAGTCAGATTTGATTTGTTTGGTGGCGCTTGCTGTTGCAGTGTGGTCCAGGGTGTTCCATGATCATTTGCAGGGGTTTGTACTATGTTTTTTGTGCTTGAGGTGTGTTGTAGGTGGCCAAACAGGTTCACATTTTGGGCATTTTTGTGGTTCTCAGTACCTTCTTAGTGAGATTTTCATGATTGTGGATCACTCCAGGATTCTCTTTCTCCTGGTTGCCTGGGTTTCTTCCCCTAGTATAAATTTGTGATCGTTTCTAGTTGGATGGGTGGTTGAAACCCTAATCCTAGTCATTCGTAGCTTGTTGCATCCTGTTTTGGGATTCCAAGATGACTAGGGGGGTATATATTGCAACATTTTTTATTTTGTAAGGGTTGTTGTTGATGGTATTATACTGAGTAAGGAGAACCTAGATTTTGGGTCTGCTTCTTTGGCATTTTGTTGTTTGATAATGTATTGATTTTGCAAGTCTTAATGAGAATATAGTTGAATTCCAATCTCATAGTGGTGTATGTCTTTTTGTTTTGTTCTTGAGCTCATATATGTTAATTTCACAAAGTGGGTTAGCATATGGTAAACAAAGAGTATTTTGAGATTATCTTTGAGTTCCTAACAAAGTTAGGATTAAGGTCTTTCAAGTAGTCTTAGTGATTTCATGGCTTGATAAGAATTTGATGTCCTGATATGTGACTGAGAGGGATAATAGGTAAAGCACTTATCCTGAATTCAATTGTGTTTGAGTTAGGGTTTTCAATTGATGTATGCTATTAGGTGACTCTATGCCCTAGTTAAGGCATTGGTCCATTCTCTGGAGGCAGTACATCATCATCAATCACACACACATTCAAATGATAAAAATTTTTAGTCAATTAGTAAAGGATATAATTGTATATTGTTTTGAGACTCCTTTGGAGAAGTGAGTCAAGGGTACACCCACCTGAGCATTAAGGCTCAAAGTGTAGGAGGATCTCATTATTGATCCTTGTTAATTGGCCCTCTTCCTTGTGGACTTTGGAATGGTGATAGAGTCAAAGTTATATTAAAGTTATCCATCAAAGTATAAATCTACAAGTTGAAGATCAAAGGGAACTACCAACAAAAATGGTGACTCTACTGGGGAGAGTCTAGAAGATAAAGGTTGTTAAGTGCACTCTTGTTTTCCTATTGTATTCAGTTGAAAGATTTCCCATCTAGGTGGGTGGTGACTCAAAAGGTTAAAAAACCAGTGTCATAAGTTAATCATGGAAAAGAGAAGGAATACTAGGTCCTTTGTCAGAAAGAATTTGGAGGTCACTCTGGAGCAATTACCTAGATAGGAGAAGAAGAGTTGGATCAAAAGGAATGGTGAGTCTACTAGTGCTCCCATAAGAGAAAAAATAAATACCAGAAGTAGAGCACCACATGTTTCCTCAAGTGAGGAAGGTTCAGAAGATAGAGTTTCTAGATCAGATGGTGGTCACTCTGAAGATAAATTTTATGATACCCCATAGGCTGTATTTCAAGACAAGGGCCCATTTCCTACAGGTTAGGATGAACAAGCTAGAGAGATGGGTTTGGAGATTGATTTAGATCTTGATGAGGATAATTTTAGAAGGGAGCCCATGAGACCAAGGCAAGTGCATTTCCCATATCAGCATCCTATTGATGTGGAAGTTTCATCAAGCTCTGAAGACAACATGATAGATCCACATGACCTAAATGCACTTAGGTTATAGTTGGTAGAGAAGGATGCCATATACAAAAGGTTACAAGAGGAGAGAGAGGCTAAAAAAGTAAACACTCTACTAGAAAGGAAATCTCTTCTTAGAAAAATTAATGAGATGAAGGAGAGATACAAGATGCTTGCTTCTTCTCCTAAGGTGTTGCAGCATGATGTTTTTGGTGATCATGAAGCTCTAAGAAGTGAGTAGGAACACTTTTTGCAAGACCATGAGTTTGATGAAGAGGGCCCTATGATTAGACAAGTGCAAAGTTATGCTCCATTGCCTAAGGGTAAGAATGGACATGAGATCACTAGGCCTACTGTAGTTATTAATGAAAAAGGAAAGTAGAAGATGGTGGGTGTCCAAATAAGCAAACCAATGATAATACCAGGGATCCCACCACCTAAATCAAATAGGGAGATAGAGATAGAAAGAAAAAGAAGAGAGGATTAAGCTCTTGCTAAAGATTTGGAAAGAGCTAAAGTTGATGCTGCTATTGCAGAGAAAAGAAGAAAGATCTAGTTCTTGAAGGCTTCATCAGCTAATGTTCATGGCCCTTCTGCTACTGAACTAGGTATGCCATCTATGAACACTACTATTCCACTTAGCAATGCTACTACTAGTAATCTAATTCCTAATGTATCTACCAAGTCATTTGTTGATCCTAATAGACAGTCAAATGTGCAAGTGGGTGGGAATGTAGATAAAAATAATAATTCTAGTTGGAACACTAGTTTAGGATTTCAAAGAAGACCTATGCAACTTGAAGGCTATAGGAAAATTAGTTTTGATGCGATACCAGGCTTCCCAAATGCTTTTCCAAATGATATAAGAGATAAGGTACCTAAGTTTGTTGGTAATAATGATATTAGTTGTGAGGAGCATGTTAGGTTATTTGTTGATATGCTTAATGATTATGAGGTAGAGCATGAGGATGTAGTCATGAAATTGTTTGTTCAATCTCTAATGGAGGATGCTAGAGATTGGTTTAAGAGACTTCCTGATAAATGTATTGGTACTTGGGATTCCTTTGGGAGGCTTTTTAAAGAGCAGTATGGTGATAGGGCTAATGCTAGTTTCATGTTGAATGAATTCAATACCATAAGGAAAAATCAGAATGAGTCTGCAGCTGAATTCAACATGAGATTTCAGAAGGGCATGCATAAGTTGTTCCAAGTTATGTGGTTAGATGAAAATGTTTGTCTAACTACATACTTCAGTGCATTTGAGGGACAAAGAACCAAGAACTCTTAGAGATGCTTTTAGGATTGCTGTCAATATTGAGAACAATATGAAAATATCAGGGAAGTTGGGTGGGAAGAGAGATGATCCAAAGTTGTTTGGAGATAAGAAATACAAAAAAGAAAATGATAGGAATGTTGGAACTAAGAGGCAAGAAGAAGATAAATTGGATAAGGTTCTCAATGCATTAAAGGATTTGAAGGCACCTGCAAATAGGAACATTAATGCTCCTACCAATGAAAGGCCTCAGTTCAACAACAATTTCAATAAACATAATAGATTGCATAACTACCCCTACAACACTCAATGAAAGGATGTCAAGCCTATTGTCCCTGTTGTAAGAGGAAACAATGATAGAGGTGTCCCTGACCCTCTACAAAAGGCTTCAATAAATGTCATGGAGGACATACCTTGGTGTGTTGCATGCCAGTCCCCTCATTCTGTAGAGCATTGTGTGGTTGCACATTCTATGGCTGCAAATCAAGATTGTGGCAATGAGGAGATAGATCAAGAAGAAGATCAAGATGATGTTGGATGCAACATGGCTACTTCATATCAAGAATATGAAGATGATTCTAATTTTGATGAAGAAGCAGATGTAAAAGTGAAGAGACATAATCAGGCTCTTTTTCATCAAGAGGTTTTTTCTAATGGTGAAGACATTGATAAGAAGACATGTAACATGACATCTTCTTCTAAGCCAATAAATTTAAGAAGACCTTCTAGAGAAGAGATGGATAGGATTACTATAGAAATGATTTGTCATGCCCCGCAAGGGAACCAGGGAAGAGAACAAAGATTCTCTTAAAAAAAGAAAACCTAAGTAAAAATTTATGAAAAATTTTGAACTTTGAAAAGAGTTATGTAATCAAAACTTAAACTTAGATTCCTTCCAAGGTTCCCTTTTCATTTTAAATGCATGATTCATTCAAATCCATTAAGTAAACTAACAACAAGATTTATTTCTCAAAGCAAACTGCATCATATCTTTAAGAAATACAAAATATTTTCATTTCAACTTTCCATTTAAAAATCATCTATATTCCTAAATATCCTTTATGAACAATGTAACTTATAAAATTTATCCAACTCATTTGATACATTAAAAATATACTACATTTGGTTTTTCAATAGCTTCACTTAAACAACAATAATGAAAGCATGTTACATAATTCGGAATGTTAGAAAAATCCTTTTCTTTTCCAACATACATCTTAAACATAAAGTTCACATTTCCCTTTTCCCTTCTTCCTAAGTCTACCCATTCCAATTACATCATTTTGAAATACATTACTGATTACATTGCATTCAACTCCTCATAAGAGGTAACAAGATTATGCATCATGAAATATAATCACAAGGCCTTCATTCTTCAAATCTGGTACATAAGCAAGCATGAATCTTCAAGCATGTATCTGCAAAAGATACCTCGATAAAAATGTTTACCACCCAACCACGTGGATACCTATAAGGCCCACTCCCCCATGCTAGGAGATAAACACCAAGGTCCACAAAGAAGGAATAGCTAGGCCAAACCTAGGGTTGGGTAATCTTTCCCAAAATAGCAAATGAAAAGAGAGTCAAAGTATAGATCTTTCCCAAAAGGTTCTAAGGCTTGGGTAGAAACTCTAAGCAACAACCTAAGTGAGTGTCATCGCATAGCCCTCACTCCTTGGGTTGTCCTGGTACTAGCCATTTCGGGCCCCGGCCCCCAAGTAGGCACATGCGGGATCGAATGCCTTTCATACAGACAAGTGCCATTCGATCGTACCTATGCAAAGGTACCTTCTCCCACTCCCATCCATAGCCTTTACTAGCACTAATGGCATGGGCGAGGCACATTTAATCTTTTTAATGTTTTAACCCATTCCCATCAGTTTAATTAAATTTTCACTTGTTAATTAACTCTTCAGTCGGTTATCCTGGTTCTAGCCACTTTAGGGCCCTGGCCCCGCACTAAGAGCCACTCACTAGGTGTCGTTAGGTTTTCTACCCTCAACCCATAGATCACAATTACATCATACACATAGTAGAAGCACATTGTAAACACATTTGAAAACTGCTACAAAGAATTGGAAATAATAGGATAGTTATGTATGTTTAGAGAAATCAAGTACGTTTAAGAATGTTTAAAATGTCTTGACTCTAAACCCTAAACTACTCCTTACAAACATTCTATCTCAATAAAGGCATCTAAATGTACTGAAAATAATCTCCACTAAACAAGGAATGAACAATCTTCAGGTTTATACAAAATTTCTTTCTAAACCTAAAACCTGGCTAATCCTGAAAATTGACTAAGTCTGATTTAATTAAAAATCTAAAATTTAAAAGTTACAACTTAACTCCTAGGAACCTGAAACCTATTCCAATGGATTCAAAGGGTACCTAATCCCTTTATACAAGTATAACTTAAAGTATAAGAAATTAAAGTATGTAAACTTATACTTATGTTATAATTGTATAAAGTCTGAATCCTATTTTCCTCGGTTTATACTAGACTGGTCGGTTGACACAGTATTGCTTGGTTGACACACTACCGACCTGGCCTGGTTAACACTAAACCAACCTGACTTGATTAGCACACTACCGACCTAGCTCAGTTAACACACTACCGACCTAGCTCGGTTGACACATTACCGACCTAACTCGGTTGACACATTACCGACCTAACTCGGTTGACACATTACCGACCTAACTCGGTTGACACATTGCCGACCTAACTCAGTTAACACATTACCGACCTAACTCGGTTAACACATTACCGACCTAACTTGGTTAACACATTGAGCCGACTGGAACTATAGAGAACGACTGTCAACTTTGTCTTGCGGGTAAAACTGGGTGTTATGGGGACTAAGGTTGCCTAAAATGAGCACGACCCATTTGAGATATCCTAGTTTCCCTTCAGAAATGGCCCATCAATCCTCCCTATCTATCTAACAAATATATTCTAGATCTGGGAAAAGAAAGGTGGCACATAAATAGACATGAAACAGTAAGGTTGCAACAAAAGTTCTAAAATCTGGAAGCATTCATAATACATCCAGTGACAGTAAAATACACTACCCTACCAGATCAAAACCACTTCTACCCTCCCAGGGAGGTTTCACCACAGTGAACATACAAACATTCATAAAATAACTTTCCACAAACACATTTCAAAGACATAGAAAATAAAACATATATATGTATAGTTTTTTATTCTAAACAAAAAGGTAAACAATCATAATCTCATCGAGTAATAGATCATTCATATACATAAAATAATACTACAATAATGCATATATATATATATATATATATATATATATATATATATATATATATATATATATATATATATATATATTGCAACCATAGCACAATATACAGAAACTTTTCCAAAAATCTAGATTTTACATTCATTCTACAAAATAAATCTACTTCTCAGGATGGATTCCAACCTGGAGTCCTGTGAAGACCAGTTGGAGAAGAAGGAAGATCAAACCCTCTCCAATGTTTCCAACACTCCTTTGAATCCCTTTGCTCACAATCTTCCAGCCTCTACTCGTAACAATCCAAATGCCAAACTCACAGGATAAATTTTCTACAACAATAATAATAATAATCCTCTTCTCCCCACTCCTTTTACATAGGAAATCTTTCCTGTAAATAGGATGGAGGAGGTGGTTGCACAGGTAATCCAACTGGTACAACCATCTCAACTATCCATCCGTTAAAGAGATGGTTTTGAAAACTCATTCATGAAAAGGGATAAATAAACTATAATCTGAGTCCCCAAATTTAATGATATTAAAATAACTATTATAATCTTAAAACAATTTATTAAATTATTCAACTATGGTAATAGGATAATCCTATTTACCATACCGCTAATTGATCTAATTATTTATTAATATAATAAATAACTACATGGTACTAATTATATATAAATATATGTATACATATGCATATGTGTGCACCCATATGCCTATGTGTACATATATTATTATTATTACAAATATTATTACAAGCATAATATTATTATTATAAAACATATTATTATTTTTATTGCTATAGACTCTTTGTCGTTATTAGTATTATAAAATAATACCATAAATAAGGTACATTATTATTAATGTTAAACATTAGAATAACATTATTATAAACTATATTGTTTATTCATACCTTAATCCTCATTATAAAATATATATGTATATATTAAGTAGCCACTAGCATAGGTTAGAATTTTACCACTATTGTTTAAAACCTTTTATTATTAATATTTCCTTAGACATTAAAATACCATAAAATTAATCCTTATCATGGGTATTAAAACCACATGATTTAATTGCACTCAAAATCGCTCCTAATGAGATACGCTACTAAATCATACCCTCAAATGAACAATAATCTACATCCATGATCTACTAACAGAATTGAACATATCATGAAGGCAAGAACTAGCTACAAGATCCACAATTCCATCAACTACAAAACCACATAAGACATTCACACAAGGGACTGACTCGACACTTCCCACCTAAGGATAAAAGGATCAAAGGTGAAGTTTCTTCCTGTGGACCTGGTGATACCTCCGTAACAACAACAACGATCAAGGATTTTGAGGGATCGCTCAGACCTGTGAAGCCAGGTGGAGACGACACCTGGTACCTACAATCCTGCATCACCAAGAAGAGATACATATATATACATATGGAGATACAAATCAGATATATGCAAGTAGATGACCAGGATCGATACATCGTGTGGACCTCAACTAAGTGAGTAACTACGACTTCATCCTGGAGTCATGAAAAACCCATCAGACACATCCATGAAACATAAAACATCATGATAGTGTTTAGATTCAAATAATTGGGTTAGATCCATATAAAAATAGATAATTTTCTAATCTCATAAACATGTAATTACTAACCATAAATGAGAATATTCATCATGTCATCATCCACAAAACATAAATGTAAATGTATAGTCTTGACCATAATAATAATAAAATGTCCAAATCAGAAAAGTCTAAGTATCACCATAGGAGAGGTACTACATGATTGCCCAAGTGCAAACCAGAGGCATGGTGGCAAGGGATACAAATAGAAAAGTTGCAGGAATGTTTGTAAAGAGTACCAACTTTGGAAAGCCTAGTGAGAACAAATCAAAAGGCGATCACATGGTGAAATTCAAGAATGTAAAAGGTAATAATTGTGAGCCTGAGGGAGTTGGAGTTGAAAGATTTTCTAGTGAGATTGAGAAGTTAGTTAACACAATGGCTAAGATTGAAAAAATGAGGGTGGTGAATACACCTAATGTATCAGATAAACAAAGAGATACTAAGGCAGTGCAGATTGAGATTCCTTCCTCTACCCCTATTGATGTGTTATATGTATTGTCCCAAATTATAGTTAAGGTTCCATTGTCAGAATTGTTGAGGATCCCTGAACACAAAGATAAAGCTATTGCATGGGTAGATAATGTTCATAACAATGATGTTGCATGTAATGGATCTCAGGATAAACCTTTGAAAGGTCTTTCTGCTCAAGGAATTGTATCTCAAATTCCTCCTATATATTTAGATAGTTTTGTCAATGCTAGCCTTGAAAACATTGATCCATTCTTTTCGAGTGTCCTTGTGAATGGAATGAAGTTAAGAAATTGTATGATTGATAGTGGTGCTTATAATAATGTTATGCCTTTTAAGATTATGGAAAAATTGGGCCTTAAAGTTGATACACCTCAAGGCAGATGTTGTGCAATGGATCAAAGGGAGGTACCAGTCATTGCGACTACAATGCAATGCCATATAGGTTGGCAGCATATCCAGAGAAAGAATTAACAATGAGTTTTTTGGTGGTGGACATCACTCCTCATTATGGCATGCTACTATCTAGAAGGTGGAGTGTTGCCATGGGTGGAAGTTTACAGTGTGATCTGTCCTATGCCACTTTCAAGATTGATGACCAGTTTGTCAAGATTGATCAAGAGCCAAGAGTATGCCACATGATTGAGAGAAATATTGATAATGAGACTACATGTTTTTTGGATACTGATATTAATTCTTTTAGGGTAGAGATCCCTATACTTGAGGAGGAACCTATTTTGTCACCTATCTCTATTGAGGTAAGTGTTAATTCTGTGAAGGGTGATTTGTGGGTAATGTACTTTGATGGTGCTAATTGGAAGGATGGAGCAGGAGCAGGTATTTTACTTATTTCTCCTAATGGAAACACCTACAAATTTTCTTTCACATTGAATTTCTTTTGTACCAACAATATAGCAGAATATGAGGCATTGTTGCTAGGACTGAAGTTGGCACAAAAACATGGTATTAAGTGTTTGAGTGTTGTTGGTGATTTTGAGTTGGTGGTGTCCCAAGTCAGGTTAGTATATGCTTCCAAGAACAAAAGGTTAAAATAATATAGGAATGCAATTTGAGATTTGATTGAACATTTTGATGCCTTGAATATTGAGTGGAAGGATAGGAGTAATAATAAGATGGCTAACTTGTTAGCCAATATAGCAATCAATCCCAATGATATTAATTTTGCTGGTATTTCTAAAGTTGAAATTCAGGCTAGGCCTAGTATACCAGACAATATTGAAAATTGGAAAGTTTTTGATGATGATAATGATATCTTGAAGTTTATGAGTTGTGAAGATTAGTATCATGGTCAGGAATTTGATTGTTCAGCCTTGGTTGAGTTAGTAGAAGGAAAAGAGGTTGTCTTTGGCAATGAAGTTATTTAGCTTAGAACTAACAAGGTGCCCAGGGGGCTTGTTGTTTTGGAGACTATCTTTGATAACTAGGATAGAGTTCAAAAGAATATCAAAAGAGATGATCATGCTAATCTAGAGGAGATAAATCTTGGAACACATGAGGCACTTAAGAAGGTATACATTGGTAGGGACATGTCTCACAATGTAAGAAAATATTTAATTAAATTATTGAGAAAATTTAGGCATGTTTTTGCATGATCATATGATGATTTGAAGGTTTATAGAGAAGACATGTTTCAGCATATCATTCCTTTGAAAGAAGATGCTAAACCTTCTAGGCAAAAACAAAGGCCTATAAATCCTACTTGGGCACCCAAGATGCAAGAAGAGTTAATGAAACTGAGAGATGCTAGAATTATCAAGCCTATAAGGCATTATTCTTTTGTGTCAAATCTTCTCCCTGTTAGAAAAAAGAATGGTGGCACCAGGCTTTGCGTGGACTTCAAGAATTTGAACATCAGCTCATTAAAAGATAACTATTGTCTACCCAATATGGAAGCTATGTTGCAGAAGGTAACCAGATTAGAATTGATGTCTATGATGGATGGTTTCTCTGGTTACAATAAGGTAATTGTTAAGGAATTAGAACAATTCAAGATAGCTTTCACTACACCTTGGGGGACATATGTTTATGTGAGAATGCCTTTTGGTCTCACAAATGCTGGTGCTACTTTTTAGAGAGCAATGGATGTTGCTTTTTCAAATTTTATCAATGATTTCCTTATTGTTTATCAAGATGATTTAACTACCTATTCCAAGAAGGAAGAAGACCATTGTACTCATTTAGAAAAAATAGTTGTGAGGGCTCTGGAATATGGCATTTCATTAAATCCAAGGAAATGTACATTTGGTGTCACTGAAGGTAAGTTGCTTGGCCACTTAGTTGGGAAGCAAACAGTGAGGATTGACCCTGAGAGGGTAGCAACTATTGATAAAATTTAGAGACCAAAGAATGTTAAAGGGATTTAGTCCTTCTTTGGTCAGGTCAATTTCTTGAGGAGGTTTGTGATAAATTTTGTAGAGGTTACTAGACCTATCTCTAAGATGTTGAAGAAGGGATCTGTAATCAATTGGGAGGGTGTGCCTGATGAGGCTTTCAAAAATATCAAGCAGGCTATCAAAGATGCACCAGTGCTTAAGGCACCTGATTATAATGTCCCAATGCACATCTTTTCCCACTATTGTTGCAATTTTGTTACAAAAGAATAAGGATGGTTTTGAGTAGCCTATTGCATTTTTCAGTAAATCTTTACAGGTTGTTGAATCGAAGTATGACATAAATGAGAAACAAGCATATGCACTTGTGAAGGTAGTCAAGGCTTTTAGGTGTTACTTGATGGGAGCAGTTGTGATTTCTTTTGTGCCAAGTGTAGCTATGAAGGATATCTTTTCATAGCAAGAGGTATCTGGAAGAAGATGCAGATGGATCAATAGGATCTAATATTTCAATGTTGATATCCAAATTACTGAATTGGTTAGAGGACAAGGATTGGAAAAATTGATGGCTCAGTCCAATCTTGATGCTAATCAGGTAATTCATTCTGAAATTGATTATACATGTGATATGGATGATTGTATCTAGTATCAGGATATTATCTATTACTTGTGAAATATGAAATGTCCAGCATGAATGAATGATAATCAGAAGAGGACATTAAAATTACAGACCATCAAGTATGTAATTGTGAAATGTAAATTGTATATAAAGAATTTACATTGCATACTTTTTAAGTGTGTTGATGAAGATCAGGGTAACAAGTTGTTGAAGGAAATGCATGAGGGAATTTGTGGTGGGCATTATATGGGTAAAACAACTACTTATAAAATCTTGAGAGTAGGATTTTGGTGGCCCACAATCTTCAAGGATGCAGAATAGTTGGTAAGGAGGTGTGATGCTTGTCAAAGGTTCTCAGGTAAGCTTAAATTTTCAAGTAATGTGCCCTTAAAACTAGTAGAAGTATAGGCTCCTTTCCAACAATGGAGAATTGATTTCATTGGGGAGATACCAAACAAGTCAAGTGGAGGACACTCATGGATCTTAGTTGCCACTGATTACTTTACAAAGTGGGTAGAGGCTATACCTACAAGAAATGAAACTAGTAGGGTGGTAACTGATTTTCTGTTGAATAATATTGTTACAAGGTTTGGTTTCCTTGAGAGAATAGTAAGTGATAATGCCATGTGCTTTAGGTCTTCTAAATATAAGGACTTTTGCAAAGGTTTGGGAATTCAAATTTATAATTCTTCACCTTATCATCCACAAGGAAATGGACAAGCAGAATCTACTAATAAGAGTTTGATTAAAATCCTAAAGAGGATTCTTGAAAATAATAAGAGGGCATGGAATTCAAAATTTCCATTAGCTCTATGGGTTGATAGGGTAATTGTGAAGAGGGCAATTGGTTGTGCACCATTTGACCTAGTATATGGAATACATGCAAGAATGCCTCAGAATAACTTATTGGGAATGTACAAGTTTGTTCAATTATATAATGATGACATAGATGATGAGATGCAATTAAGGATTGAGGACCTCGTTAGGTTGGACGAGACTAGAAGGGAGTCAGTTGCAATGAATGCCAAATTGCAATTGCAGGTTAAGAATTTGTATGACAAGAAGACTATTGATAGGAAGTTTGAGCATGGTGATTTGATGTTAACTTGGAATGCCAGACTGGAGGATAAAGGAAAGCATGGTAATTTTGATCCCATCTGGCTAGGGCCATATCTAATTCATGAGAAATGGGGCCAAGATTCATACATTGTCAAGGAATTAAATGGTGATATTCAGGAATTGCCAGTTCATGGATAATTCTTGAAGAAATACTTCAATTGAAGGTATTTTGTTTTCCATGAATAGTAGTTAGGTCTATACATTTTGTAAATTCTATTAAAAGTTGCTTGCCCCTATCCTATTTTGTCTTGGTTTGTAGGGTTTTGGTCCTGTTGCTCTCTGTTGTCAATTTTTCCAGTGGGATGCTCTACTTTAACTAGTGATTCTAAGTCCTTGCTATGCCCACAGCAGGCATACATCTCCAGAAAGAGCCACTATTAGCAACTTGAAAAAATTTCATGGCTGTAGCTTTTTCCCCTAGTCTTTGCAATTGTTTTTAGGTCCTTGGCATGAACCCTAAGCTTAGAAAATTCAAAAAACTAGCCGTTGTGTTCAAAAATCCCTTTGTTTCACCCTGGCCTTGTTCTAATTTCATGTTACTTTATTTAGGTCACTTAAGGGTCCTAATTCACATGTGCTTAATTGTTATCCCCTTTATCGCATGATCACATGAACCTTTTTTATGTTATGTGATCTTGCGAGTAAAGGTTTTATACCCCCGATGGCCTTTAATATTTCCTAAGTCTAAGTGGTCAGTGAATTTAATTTTTCCTAAGTCCTCAGCTCTATATTTCCCTCAGCCTGGCTCTGACAACATCTTCATCAGACGGCTATTGTGAAAGCAAAAGGGTTTTGTCAGAGGCTAGCACTTTTGCGATGATCGTTGATTCTCTTTATGATAGAGCTTCTCAAACAGGTGGGTCCATTGACATGTAGGTACAATTGGTGACTTCTCATTGGTCCATGTATCAGTTTGGTGGTAGATGTCAGTGGGACCTAGTTTTTAGATGCATCAAAGGGTCCTGACATTGTCAAGAAAATCAACGGTGGGTGCATGATCTTATGGGATGTGTTAGAGGCTTAAGATCATGCACTGACCATTGATTCTACCTTTTTCAGAGGGGATAATGTGTGGCGGGTCCACATGCTAGGTGTGATAATTTGTTGTAATCTGATTGGTCCATGTATTATGACTGGACATTTTGTTAGTGGGACCAGATTTTTTGAGGTTTAGTGGGTTCTGACAGTGACAGAGCATCGACGGTCACCATGTAATCTGATGGGTTTTTTCTGACACTTGCGAACTTAAGACAGTCGTTGATATCTTTCAGTGTCAGAGGGTTGTCCATGTAGGGTAAGATTCTTCATCTAACGGTTATCTTATGATCTGATGGAATCTTGGATGTCTATGTGAAGATGAGACAACCATCAATCTTCTTGTGCGGGCCCATTAAAATTTCCTCACTCTTTTGGCGGTCCTGATAAAATATTTGGTGGTTTCGATAATTTTCAATGCTTCTCGCTCATTCATGAAATGAGATGGTGGTATTCTAAAAAGGCTAGCAATTCAGTGAGTGTGTATTCATGTAATCACTAAACTATTTGGCAGATAGATAAAGTTCTTTGTGAACTGATGAAAGCCTTCGGTCACTAGTTCGTCGGATGTAACTGAGATGAGTTAGGTTTCCTTTGTTTGCTAAGTCACAGAGTTAAAGGCAGGTTAAGTTTTTCGTTAAGCGAATAAGAAATTCCTTGTCGCATGTTCACTAGGAGTTAACTCGAGGATGGTAGTTGAGTTAAGGACATAAAATTCACGCAATAAAGAGATCTAATGGTTGTGATATAAAGTTGGCCCAGACTTAAATTATAACCGTCGATTCGTTGCTGGCGCCTGGAAATGACCATTATTTTTCAAATTCAAAATTTTGAGGGTTTCTCAGTGATAGAAAGGACCAAAATTGAATGTTTTGACAGGAAGATTTGATTTTTTTGGTGGTGCTTGCTATTGCAGTATGGTCCAGGGTGTTCCATGATCATTTGCAGGGGTCTGTACTATGTTTTTTGTGCTCAAGGTGTGTTGCAAGTGGCTGAACAGGTTGACATTTTGGGCATTTTTGTGGTTCTCAGTACCTTCTCAATGAGATTTTCATGATTGTGGATCACTCCAGGATTTTCTTTCTCTTGGTTGCCTAGGTTTCTTCCCCTAGAATAAAGTTGTGATCATTTCTAGTTGGATGGGTGGTTGAAACCCTAATCCTAGTCATCTGTAGCTTGTTACATCCTTTTTTGGGATTCCAAGATGACTAGGGGGGTATATATTGCAGCATTTTTTATTTTGTAAGGGTTGTTGTTGATGGTATTATACTGAGCAAGGAGAACTTGGATTTTGGGTCTAATTCTTTGGCATTTTGTTGTTTGATAATGTACTGATTTTGCAAGTCTTAATGAGAATATAGTTGAATTCCAATCTCATAGTGGTGTATTTCTTTTTGTTTTTTTCTTGAGCTCATATATGTTAATTTCACAAAGTGGGTTAGCATATGGTAAACAAAGAGTATTTTGAGATTATCTTTGAGTTCCTAACAAAGTTAGGATTAAGGTCTTCCAGGTAGTCTTAGTGAGTTCATGGCTTGATAAGAATTTGATGTCTTGATATGTGAGTGAGAGGGATAATAGGAAAAGCACTTATCCTGAATTCAAGTGTGTTTGAGTTAAGGTTTTCAGTTGATGTATGCTATTAGGTGACTCTATGGCCTAGTTAAGCCACTGGTCCATTCTTTGGAGGCAGTCCATCATCATCAATCACACACACATTCAAATGATAAAATCTTTCAGTCAGTTAGTAAAGGATATAGTTGTATATTGTTTTGAGACTCCTTTGGAGAAGTGAGTCAAGGGTACACTGGCCTGAGCATTAAGGTTCAAAGTGTAGGAGGATCTCATTGTTGATCCTTGTTAATTGGCCCTCTTCCTTATGGACTTTGGAGTGGTGATAGAGTCAAAGTTATATTAAAGTTATCCATCAAAGTATAAATCTACAAGTTGAAGATCAAAGAGAACTACGAACACATCTAGTGAAATAATCTGTTGCAATAATTATAAACTTATGGCCTGCACTAGATGGAGGATTTCTCATGCTAATGAATTCTATACCCCATTTCATGAAGGGTTGCTCTATTCTGACTGGCTATAGGGGCAAGGCTGCAAGCCTTTATTTTCCTGCAAACATGGCACACTTGATGCATCTTCTGACATAATCATGACTATCTTTAAAGATAGATGGCCAACAGTATCCATCCCTCATGATTTTAAAAGTAGTGGTCCTAGGAGGGAAATGACCTCCAGAAGGTCCATCATGAAACTCCAATAGGACATCAACTATCTTTTTTGAATCTATGCATCTTAGAAGGACACCATTGTGATCCTTTCTAAAAAGAGCTTCATTTATCAGCACAAAAGGAACATATTGTAATCTATAATATGTCCTTTTTGTTGAATCCAAACCTCAAGGACATTGTCCTATCTTCAAGTAATTGATCATGTTAGGCATCCAGCTTGTTCCCTTGGCTTGTTCTTCTATAGAATGCACCACTACAGATGCATCTATTTTCTCTGATTTCTTTGAACTCTCATCTGATGCCAAATGCTCACAAAGACCTCTTCCTCTAACCAACTTGGTGGTTTGGATATCTATGTCATATTCCATCACCTTCGTGATCCAACCAGCTCTTTTCTTATTTAGGTCCTTGGAAACCAAAAATTCTTTGACACTTGGATGAGTAACCTTCAAGTGTACCTTGCTATGGGTCAATAGATATCTGAACCTTTTAAGGCTCTTTACCATAGCAAGTACATGTTTCTCTATAAAAGAGTATCTCTATTCATACTCTTCTAAACCTTTACTAAAGAAAGCAATATGCTGCTCCAATCCATCTAAATTCTCTTGGGTCAACATTACAAACATAGCATCATGAACTCCATAAGCATAAAGGATAAAATCCTTACTAAAATTTGGGTTTAGGAGAGTAGGGGCTTTTTTTAAGGCCTTTTTAATAGCTTGGAAATTGAGTCTCCCTTCTTTGCTCCAACTAAAAGCTAAACTCTTCTTTAACATGGTTGTCAAAGGCTTTTGTAAATCTGCAATGTTAGGCAAGAACCTCCTAACAAATTTGATCTTTCCTATGAAAGATTAGAGACTTTTCTTGTGATGTGGTAGGGGGAGCTCTAAGATGGCTGCAATTATCTTAGGATCTACTATAATTCCTTCTTTGGACACTACATATCCTAACAATTTTCCTTCATGAACTGCAAACACACATTTCTTGGGATTAAGAGATATCCCAAATTCTCTACACCTTTCAAAGATTTTCCTCAAATGTTTGATATTGTTTGCTACATGCTTTGAATAGAAAGTTATATCATCTAAGTACACCAACACAAACATGTACATTAGGCTCTTAAAGGCCATATCCATTGTCTTTTGAAATGTAGCACCTGCATTTGACAAACCAAAGGGCATCTTTTGATAAGCCATGGTTCCCCACTTGGTTATAAATGTAGTCTTGTATTGATCCTCTTCATTAACCAGTATCTGATTGTATCCTAAATAGCCATTCAATAATGAAAATCTCTCAGATCCAAAGACATTGTAAAATTTGTTCCATAGAGGGTAATGGATGGCGATCTTTTAAAGAGGCCCTATTAAGATCCCTAAAGAAAACACATAACCTCAGCTCCCCATTCTTCTTCCTGACAAGAACAAGGTTGGAAACCCAACTAGTATGCTTAATGGGGTAGATGATACCACTTTCTATTAGTTTGAGTACTTCTTTATGCATAATTCAATAGTGTGTTGGGCAAGGGCAGGATCAAAACCCTTGAGGTCTTCATAATTCTTTGAATAATTGAGTGTAAGTTTTCTTTTCCAATTCAGTGTTTACCTTTCCAAATTGTAAGCTCTTACCTGGTTCCAACTCTAGTTCAACACAATGTTCTTGTTGGACTACCAAGCCAGCCGTGCTTTTCTTGGCTTGATCATCCTTATTGAAGATAGTCTCTAAGGTGACAAGATCTCTAGGCATCTTATTAGACTTAATTTATATCACTTGATCACCATAGTTTTGTGATAGCCTATCTTGATTATGCTCTGAAAAGACATCTTCTTCAAACAAGAACTGCAAAATCTGTTCATCATTATCAAATGCCTGCCAATTGACATCATTATTAGGAATAGAAGGTCTGACAATCACTTTGGTATGCTGTTGATCTACCTCTTTTGAAATGCTATTTGGAATGTCATACTTAGATCAAATAGTAGCTAACCTATCTACATTTTGATTTAATTTCCTAGGGATAGCAACAATATTGAAAGCACAAAAATCTTCAAGTGCATCCCAAATTCTATGCTTGTATGCCTTTAAAGCATCATTTTTAGTTGCACTTATCCCTCTTACTTGGCTGACAACTAATTCACTATCACCATAAACTTTTAAGTCCTTAAGCCCTCTCCTCCTAACCCACTCTAGTCCATTGACTAGACTAGACTAGGGATCCTAGTATGGACCACTTAAGAGACACTTGACCATTCCAATGTGTCAAAATGGGTCACAGGGAGTCCCTAGGGGTCCTAACACATGATAAGGTGTACTAGGATCCATAGGGAGTCCCCATGACCCATTTTGACACATTGGAATGCTCAAGTGTGTCTTAAGGGGTCCTACAGCCCCTTAAGACACACTTGAGTATTCCAATGTGTCAAAAAGTGTCACAGGGACTTCCTAGGGGTCCTAACACATGATAAGGTGTACTAAGACCCCTATGGAGTCCCCATGACCCCTCTTGACACATTGGAATGCTCAAGTGTGTCTTAAGGGTTTGTAGGACCCCTTAAGACACACTTGAGCATTCCAATGTGTCAAAAGGGGTCATGGGGACTCCCTAGGGGTCCTAATGCATGATAAGGCATACTAGGACCTCTAGGGAGTGCCAATGAACCCTTTTGACACATTGGAATGCTCAAGTGTGTTGTAAGGGGTCTTAGGACCCTTTAAGACACACTTGAGCATTCCAATGTGTTAAAAGGGGTCATGGGGACTCCCTAGGGGTCCTAACACATGATAAGAAGTACTAGGACCCCTAGGGAGTTCCCATGACCCCTTTTAACACATTGGAATGCTCAAGTGTGTCTTAAGGGGTCTTAGGAACCCTTAAGACACACTTGAGCATTCCAATGTGTTAAAAGGGGTCATGGGGACTCCCTAGGGGTCCTAACGCGTGATCAAGCATACTAGGAACCCTAGTGAGTCCCCATGAATCCTTTGGACACAATGGAACATGCAAGTGTGTGTTAAGGGGTCCCACAACCCCTTAAGACACACTTGAGCATTCCAATGTGTCAAAAGGGGTCATGGGGATTTCCTAGGGGTCCTAACGTGAGATAAGGCATACTAGGACCCCTAGGGAGTCCCCAAGACCCCTCTTGACACTTTGGAACACTCAAGTGTGTTTGAAGGGGTCCTAAGACCTCTTAAGACACACTTGAGAATTCCAATCTATCAAACAGGGTCATGGGGACTCCCTAGGGGTCCTAGTACACCTTATCACGCATTAGGACCCCTAGGAAGTCCCCATGACCTCTTTTGACCGATTGGAACGCTCAAGTGTGTCTTAAGGGGTCCTAGGACCCCTTAACACACACTTTAGTGTTCCAATATGTCAAAAGGGGTCATGGAGACTCCCTAGGGGTCCTAGTATGCCTTATCACACGTTAGGAGCCCTAGGGAGTCCCCGTGACCCCTTTTGACACATTGGAATGCTCAAGTGTGTCTTAAGGGGTCATAAGACCCCTTAAGACACACTTGAGCACTCCAATGTGTCAAAAGGGGTCACGAGGACTGCCTTGGGGTACTAGTATGCCTTATCACTCGTTAGGACCCCTAGGGAGTCCCCATGACCCCTTTTGACACATTGGAATGCTCAAGTGTGTCTTAAGGGGTCTTAGGACCCCTTAAGACACACTTGAGCATTCCAATGTGTCAAAAGGGGTCATGGGGACTTTGTAGGTGTCTTAAAGTGTGATAATATATACTAGGACCCCTAGGGAGTCCCCGTGACCTATTTGACACATTGGAACACTCAAGTGTATCTTAAGGGGTCCTACGACCCCTTATGACACACTTGAGTGTTCCAATGTGTCAAAAGGGATCATGGGGACTCCCTAGGGGTCCTAACATGTGATAAGGTGTACTAGGACCCCTAGGGAGTACCGATGACCACTTGTGACATAATGGAATGCTCAAGTGTCTCGTAAGGGGACTTAGGACCCCTTAAGACACACTTGAGTGTTCCAATGTGTCAAGAGGGGTCATGGGGACTCCCTAGGGGTCCTAACACATGATATGGCATACTAGGACCTCTAGGGAGTCTCCATGATCACTTTTGACACATTGGAACACTCAAGTGTGTCTTAAGGGGTCCTAGTACCCCTTAAGAAAAACTTGAGTGTTTCAATGACCACTTAAGACACACTTGAGTGTTCCAATGTGTCAGAAGATGTCATGGGGACTCCCAAGGGGTCTTAACACTTGATAAGGAATACTAGGACCCCTAAGGAGTCCTCATGACCCCTTTTGACACATTGGAACATTCAAGTGTATGTTAAGGGGTCCTAGGACCACTTAAGACACACTTGATTATTCCAATGTGTCAAAAGGGGTCACGGGGACTCCCTAGGGGTCCTAACGCATGATAAGGCATACTAGGACCCCTAGGGAAACCCGTCACCCTGTTTGGTAGTTTGGAATGCTCAAGTGTGTCTTAAGTGGTCCTACGACCCCTTAAGACACACTTGAGCATTCCAATGTGTCAAAAGGGTTCATGGGGACTCCCTAGGGGTCCTAACACATGATAAGGAATACTAGGACCCATAGGGAGTCTCCATGACCCCTTTTGACACATTGGAATGCTCAAGTGTGTCTTAAGGGGTCTTAGGACCCCTTAAAACACACTTGAGTGTTCCAATGTGTCAAAAGGGGTCATAGGGACTCTCTGTGGGTCCTAACATGTGATAAGGCATACTAGGACCCCTACGGAGTTCCCAGGACCCTGTTTGACACATTGGAAAGCTCATGTGTGTGTTAAGGGGTCTTAAGACCCCTTAAGACACACTTGAGTGTTCTGATGTGTCAAAAGGGGTCATGGGGACCTCTTAGGGGTCCTAACATGTGATAAGGTTTACTAGGACCCCTAGGGAGTCCCCATGACCTTGTTTGACACATTGTAACACTCAAGTGTGTCTCGAGGGGTCTTAGGACCCTATCAGGCACACTTTAGCATTCCAAAGTGTCAAAAGGGGTCATGGAGACTCCCTAGGGGTCCTAGTATGCCTTATCACATGTTAGGACCCCTAGGAAGTCCCCATGACCCCTTTTGACACATTGGATTGCTCAAGTGTGTCTTAAGGGGTCCTAGGACCCCTTAACACACACTTGAATGTTCCAATATGTCAAAAGGGGTCATGAGGACTCCTTAGGTGTCCTAGTATGCCTTATCACGTGTTAGGACCCCTAGGGAGTCCCCATGACCCCTTTTGATACATTGGAACACTCAAGTATGTCTTAAGGGGTCTTAGGACCTTTTAAGACATACTTGAGCATTCCAATGTGTCAAAAGGGGTCATGGGGATTGCCTAGGGGTCCTAGTACACCTTATCATGATTTAGGCCCCTAAGAAGTCCCCATGACCCCTTTTGACACATTGGAATGCTCAAGTGTGTCTTAAGTGGGCTGACGACTCCTTAAGACACACTTGAGTGTTACAATGTGTAAAAAGGGGTCACAGGGACTCCCTATGGGTCCTAGTATGCCTTATCATGCATTAGGACCCCTAGGGAGTCTCCATGACCCCTTTTGACACATTGGAAGGCTCAAGTGTTTCTGAAGGGGTCGTAGGACCCCTTAAGACACACTTGAGCATTCTAATGTGTCGAAAGGGGTAATCGAGACTTCCTAGGGGTCCTACCACATGATAAGGTGTACTGGGACCCCTAGGGAGTCCCCATGACCCCTTTTGACACTTTGGAACACTCAAGTGTGTCCAAAAGGGTGCTAGGACCCCTTAAGACACACTTGAGCATTCCAATGTGTCAAAAGGGGTCATGGGGACTTCCTAGGGGTCCTAATGCATGATAAGGCATACTAGGACCCCTAGGGAGTCCACATGACCCCTTTTGACACATTGGAATGATCAAGTGTGTCTTAAGGAGTCTTAGGACCCCTTAAGACACACTTGAGTGTTCCAATCTATCAAAAGGGGTCATGGGGACTCCCTAGGGGTCCTAACACATGATAAGGCATCCTAGGACCCCTAGGGAGTCCCCATGACCCAAATGAGATGTTAGTGAATGTCTTCTTGCTAATACTACTCTTCCACTAGATCCAGATTTCAACCCTTTTGTGGATCTATAGGCTCAATCATAACCCCACAGAATTGGCCAAGAGAAAAATGTGATTATATATCAACTGATTACAAAATGTTCAGTGGAGGAGAAAATATTGCAATGATCAAGAAGAAAATTGGCTATGGAAAATCTAGTTATGAATTCTATTAAGAATGAAACTATTAAGGAATTGCATGAATCACAAACCATGAAAATAACCTTCTACAACAAAGAACATTCAAGCTATAGAATTTATTAACTCTAAATTTAAACATCTTATTAGCATTCATGGAAGAGATTTCATTAGCATCCATGGAAGAAATTTCATTAAAACTTCAGACAAAATCATCTAAAAAAATTCATTAACTTTAGGAGAAATCATTTAAGATAGAGAAAAACAAAATCGTATTACTCAGAAATGGCAGAGAAAGAAAATCAGATAAACCAAATTTATCAAATTCTTGCAATCCGCAGCTTCTCTCTGAGTGCAAAATGACAATCCATGGATCCAAAATTATGGTAAAAATTAAATTCTTTGAGTATGTCATTCAGAAATGCACAGAATATTGTAACGTATGATGATTTATAGAGAATTTATGATGGACTATGCTGTGTAAAAGCCCACAATCCCTGCCATATCTCAGAGTATTGATGAGAAGCAATGGTGAAAGTCTAAGATAGAGGCAGCGTTGGCATTGAAGCAGCAAGACTTTCTTCATAATATTGGGGTAGCACCATCGAAACGACAAGGCTTTCCTCATAATGTCGCGTCACCGCTGATCTCTTCTTTAAATTTATTAATGCGGTTAGTTCTATGGCACTTGCATAATTTCTAGTACAACTGTTCATTTTACCAAACCCTTCCCCACTCTCGATAATCTTTGGCCAGTTCAAAGGTCCATTCGGTTGTTCTTGTTTAACCTCCCAATGACTATGTTGAGCTATCAGATTATCAATAGGCATGGTACAATTGTCCAGTGACCAGAATCTATTTCGAGAACCTTTGCAATTTAGCATTCCAATTGAAAAAGTAGGGAAAGATACCATTTCATAGCCACAGGTGGTGGAAACAAAGTGATTCTCTTGCCCTCTACTTCTATAATCCACCTCCAGTGAACTATTCTTCAAAGCCTCCATTTTTTGCATAGCTAGGGTTTTCAGCGCCTGTAAAAGGCACAACTATGCCCCTATAGGGACTCATGCTCATGCTCAGAATCATATTAAATAATATTTAAAATGTAAAATGTATATTATATAATATTTAATATATAATATATAATCTAATATATAGTTTTTGATATTAATATATAATTAAATAATATTTAATGTAACATGTATATTATATAATATTTAATATTATAATATATAATCTAATTGTTGCCCTAATTTTCCTTCCATTCAAATTTGGCCTTGGTTTTTATGTTAGACCTCCATCTCCTCAGTCCTGTGAGAAGCTCCAAAAAATTTCATGGCTTTATCTATTTCCCTCTGGTCTGTGCAACTATTTCTAGGTCCTTGGCTAGGTGAAAAGTCCTTAAAATATTCATAAGACTAGCCGTTATAGGCCAAACCTTGAAAACCCTAAGCCTTCATTATAATTCCTTGTTACTTTATTCAGCCACTTAAGTCCCTCCATTTTTGCATGAGAATTTTAAAATCCTTCAGTCACCAAATCTCCAATTCCCAGTGGTTAACCCCTTAACATTTAGCGATCCCGCGAGCAGTTACCGTTTCGGTTGGTGGTCTTGGTTTAGTAGGCAAGTCAAGATTCTAGATCCAACAGTTGTCACATGATCTCATGGCCTCAAAAGATTCCATGAGATCTTGCAAAAATCATCAATCTTCCTACATGCAGTAAGTTCATTTGTAAGTGGGTCCTGCCACGTTGTCCAAGCTGTGCATTTGTGATTGGTCAGGGTTGGTGATGTGGTGCCATGTTAGCATGGGCATAGCAAGTTGTCAGTCAACATTGATCTAATGGCTGGCACATGATCTAAAGGAGCTTTTCTAACACATGAGATCATGTGAGAGCTGTTGATCTTACTTTATCTCTGGGCACTATCAGGTGGGTCCTCAGTTTTTGACATGCTCGTTCTTCATTGGTTGGCCAAGCAACAACTAGGATCTATCAATGGGACCCTGTCAAAAGGTTTATGGATGTGTTAGAAAGAAAAGATCTATGGTGGTTGCATGATCTCATTGAATCTTCTGACCCTATGAGATCATGCAACAACCGTCCGATGAGAATCATTGATTCATGGGTCCAATGTGCTACCTAGCACTGATGTGCTCACATATTATTGGCTACAATATGATGACAAGGACTCATCTGTCAGTCTAATGTGTCATGGGGTCATAGTTCTAAAGGGATCAGTGGATGGTGCATGATCTAAAGGAATATTTGAAGGCCATGAGATCATGCACCCACCATTAGATTGGAATCCAGTTCTTAGTGGGTCCATTGTCAGAGCTTGCCAAGGTGTTTTGTTGATGGGGTGGTCAGCGCAAATGAAGGATTGCTAAGTGGAAAATGGGCCCACGGTTAGAAAGAACTAAACAAATCAGTGACTAAAGGGTTATCTCATGTTCCCCAGACTTCACTAGGGTCGATTAAAATAATTAGCGGTCCTATGACCAATAAGAAAAAGGTAACCTGAGGTGAGCTTGAGGTTAATTCTGGAGACAAATAGTTCCCAGGTAAATAAGAAGATCTAACGGTCATGTTTTAAAAGGAGATTGAGATTTAAACATTGGTTGTTGATGGAGGAAAAGTATGGCACCACCTACTAACCATTAATATTTAAATTCAAATTTATTTCTTTGAAGGGTTTTGGCTAGGTTTTGATCCAATAGTAATTTGTGACAGAGTGGGTAGATAGAATTTATGTCTTCAAGACATCTGTAGTTGAAGAAGATGATGACAGGGGTCTGGGTGGCCATCTTTGGTCATTTCTTGTTTTCTAAGAGTACCAAATCAATGCATTCATGACAAGACTTTGTGTAAGAGAGGTAGATGAGTCTGGGTTGCTTGTCTACAGGTTGATTGTAAAGTATAGGGAGGGGCACTCAGAGAAATATCTGATCAGCTATGATTTTACAGAGACATATTTATGATCAGACTTGATAGAACTAGGGTTTATCATTATTCTAATGCAAAATTCTCTAACCCTAGTTAGATTTTTTACTCTTGTCTGCATGCAAAGGAGATGTATATATTGTATTTTTGGAGCTTTTGAGCTCAGAGTTGGACAATTGTAGAATAATTTCACTCTTCTTCAGGGTCATCTATGGTATCATTTCTACCCTCTAGCTTATACAATTGTAAATCTTTTATTGATAATTCAAATATTGCAGAGGTATTTTGTGACAGTTCTCCATGTCCCTATGCTTCCTTATCTGAATTCTCTCTTAGTGAATTGAAGTAGATGTTTGTTTTCAGTGATATTTAGGGTTCCTGATCCCTCTCATTTTTTGTAACTCTATGTTACTATGTTTGATTTGATTTGAAGGCTCTTGTGGGTATACTTCAACCCCTTGACCATCTTGTCTCAATCCTACACTAAAATGTAGATGTGAATGTCTACTTGCAGGTCATAGGTTGTGTCATTTGTTTAGGCCCTCCTATGAATTACTTATGCAAGCCTATTTAGTGAGTTGTGATCTCCTAGACCTAAGTCCTTCATTGGCCTCATCACTCTATGCTAAAATTCACACCCTAATTTCACTGTATCACCCAGCAGGTAGTTTGCTTTTAGTCATTTCCCTTTCAGCATTCCTTCTATCCCTTTCCCTCAAGAGTTTTACTTTTTCATGTCTAGAAGTAGATTAAGGTGATTATCCAAGAGGAACCAGCCTAGAACCTAGAGGTCTCATGTTAGTTAGCATAGGTCCCACACCTGGAGATGATTCCCATGTTATACTAGGTTATCAAGACTATGAGAGCTTGAAATAAGGGTGCAAACATAGTGTATAACAATTCTAGCATGCCCGGTGGGACTACACAAGAAGTTCATTGTTTGAAGATTATGTTATCTCTAATATACACATTGCATAATACAAAATCTTAGAAGTTGTTCTATCAAGTATATCTAGCGACTCCACTGGTTTCAAAGATTCGGGCCAAGCTTGTTCAAGGTTTATGAGAAAGATTGAGACTAGAAGCTCAAAGCCTACCAAATTTTTAGAGTTACCCTCAAAAGAAGCTACAAAGGCAGGTCAACTCAAAGAACATCTCCTGCAAGGAGAGTTTAGTCTACACCTCCTGATACCTCAAAAAGGAGACCTTTTCCCTTTCTTTCTAGAAGAAGAGGTAGATCTCTAACTAGAGATCTAGAGGAGGATTCAAGTCCAGCACCAAATACAACTCATATGGTTCTTAATCTTCAAATCACAACTCTTGCAATGGCTAGACAATTTGCCTTTGCACCTTTCAACCAAGGGAGTCCATTAGCCTTTGCTCAACATCATGATGTGCCCTTGGTGGCACTAAAGAGTATACCTAATTTCATAGGTGAAGGGTAGACAACTACTTTTGAACACATAAGAGATGTGACCAGCATCTGCAACATACACAATATTACTTAAGAGGATGTGGCCACCAAATTATTAGCAACCTCTCTAAAAGGTAAGGCTCTTGAATGGTTTAGGACTCTAACTATTGGTTCTATTACTTCATGGGATGAATTAGGAGATGCATTAAGTAAGAATTTTGAGGATAAATCAGATAACTTGTCTCTAGTTGAGCAGTTAACAACCATTAAGAGAGATCCTCAAGAGCAAATGACAGATTACAATAGTAGATTCCTCAAAACATGGAATAGAATTCTAGTCTTCGTAAGACCATCAGCTGACCATGCTTTCCTATACTACTTGCAAAGTCTAAATGGTCAAATTTCTGTCATGATCCAATCTATGGGTGGTACTTCTTTACCCAAAGCTTTTGACATAGCTATCAAGGCTGAAAATTGTTTAATCCAAGTAGGTATGATTGCTAGAAGGCCTCCTATGCCCATCTTTCCTAGCCTTCAACCCCCTACACCTGCACAAGTACCCCCATTTACCCCTATTCCCACCATATTAGCACCTCAAGCTAGTACTAGTGGTCAAGAGCTAACAACTAATTTATCTCAAGAGCTGCAAGAGATAAAGAATAGCCAACAGAGCAATCAACAAGAAATGACAAACTTACTGCAGACCTTAACTAAAGAAATTAAAAATCTAAAGAAACAAGGTCAAGGAATCAAACCACCATTTCAGTCACAAGGCCAAGGTCCTAATCAATCATATCAGAATCGAGGACAGCCTTATCAAAAAAATAGGTCACCATACCAAGGAGGCTATCAAGGACAAAGGCAAAGTTTTAATCAAAGACCATTCCAACCATAGAACCCTGCACCTCTAAATTCTACAACTCTAGTGAGGGATATGGTTCCTAGTCAAACTAATGTGGCTATGGATAATGAATGGTGCTTTCCTTGTAATCAACCTCATAATTAGGCCACATGTTCAAATGGATGGATGAACCAAGCTCTAATGGTTCAAAATTCCTCCCAAGCCCAATCAGAGGCTTCATCCAGTGGTTCAGTGCCTCAACAAGAATCAAAAGAGCATGAGATTGCTCTCTTTAATTGGGAGCAACTAGACTTTAATGGAGTCAATGATGAATTTGCCTTTGTTGCCTATACAAGAGAAAAAATAAGAGCTCAAGACATGGAGAGAGAAAATTCCAATGCCAAAGCCACTACATCTATAGAGCCACTGCAACAAGCTACTCCCATCACACCTAAGGAGACTCCTATCATCACAAGCAAAGGAGGCCAACATTCCAAAGAGGTGGAGCCCATCATAGTGAAAGCACAACAAAGAGTACACATTGTGACACCTTTTAATATTGTAGACAACATGAAGAAGGTGAATGTCACCATGTCCATATGGGACTCTTTGGTTCTTCCAAGATAGTCTGACATTTTGAAGAAGGCCATAACTGAAGTAGCAACTCCTCAACTTGCAAAAGAAGCTGCAAAGCTAGTGTTGGTTAACACTGATCAAGAAAAGAAGGCTCCAAGTGGAAACTCCAAGGCCAATGCCACACAAGGTAGGAATTCAAAGCCACCCCCCTTTTATGTATCTCTAATTATTGGAAAATCTTTAGTGCATAATTATATGGTAGATAGTGGAGCTACTAGCACTGTAATGCCCAAGAAGGTAGCTGACCAATTAGGACTAAAATATGAACCCTTCCAAGAGAAGGTCACACAACTTGATGGATCCCCAATCAATACTATAGGTGTGGCCAAGGATACCAGTCTAATCCTACATGCTAGTCCTACTTTCTCCATCCTCCTTGATATATATATTATAGACCTCCCTGCATTATTTTCTATATGTCTTTCAAGGGAGTTTACAGCTAAGATAGGAGGTTATCTATCCTCTGACTGGTCCCACATGCTATTTCATAAAAGATATGGTACCAAGGTCACCATCAAGTTAGAAACATTGGAAGCACACCATATAGAACTATATGTGTCCAGTACCATCAATGTAAACTGCCCTATATTTGATAACAGTGACTTCCAAACCACTAGTGAAGCAAGCACAAAGATAGAGAGTATCCTTGATATTCTTCTAGATGAAAGAGATTTAGAGGCCCAAGAAAACCTTATTTGGGATTTTGGTTTGGGAAGTTATTTGATACAAGAAAGTGGAGACATAGAACAAAGCCTTCTCAAGGAAGATACTGATTCAGAGGATCGGAGTAATCAGGTTTGGGAACTATTTTTTGATGGAGCTAGAAGTAGACATGGTTCTGGTGGTGGTGCTATGCTAGTGTCCCCAAAAGCAAAAAGGTATTATATTACCTTTAGATTTAGTTTCTCCTACACTAGCAACACTACAGAATATGAAAGTCTAGTCAATGGACTAGAGTGGGCTAGAAAAAGAGGGCTTAAGGCCTTAAAAGTTTATGGTGGGAGTGAATTAGTTGTCAGCCAAGTGAGAGGGATAAGTGCAACCAAGAATGACACCTTGAGAGCATAGAAGCATAGAGTTTGGGATGCAATTGAAGATTTTTGTGCTTTCAATATTGTTGCCATCCCTAGAAAATTAAATCAAAAAGCAGATAGATTAGCTGTTGTTGGATCTCAGTATGACATTCCAAATAGCATTTCAAAAGAGGTAGATTAACAACATATCAAAGTGATTTTCAGACCCTCTATTCCTGATAATGATGTCAATTGGCAGGTGTTTGACAATGATGAACAAATTCTACAATTCTTGTTTGAAGAAGATGTTTTTTCAGAGCATAATCAAGATAGGCTATCACAAAACTATGGTGATCAAGTGATACAACTTAAGTGTAATAAGATGCCTAGAGGTCTTGTTACCTTAGAGACTATCTTCAACAAGGATGATGAAGTTAAGAGAAGCAAAGCTGGCCTGGTAGTTCAACAAGAACATTGTGTTGAATTGGAGTTGGAACCAGGTAAGAGCTTACAATTTGGAAAAGTAAATAGTGAATTGGAAAAGCAAGCTTATACCCAATTATTCAAAGAATTCAGTGATGTTTTTGCATGGAAATACAAAGACCTCAAAGGTTTTGACCCTGCCCTTTCTTAGCACACTATTGAATTAGAGCCTAATGCCAAACCAGTAAGGCAAAAGCAAAGGCCTATTAATCCTAAGCTTGAGCCACTTATGCATAAAGAAGTTATCAAATTGATAGAAAGTGGTATCATCTACCCCATCAAACATATTAGTTGGGTCTCCAACCTTGTTCCTGAAAGGAAGAAGAATGGGGAGTTGAGGTTATGTGTTGACTTCAGGGATCTTAACAGGGCTTCCTTAAAAGATGGTCATCCACTGCCCTCCATGGAACAAATCTTACAATGTGTCTCTAGATCTAAGAGATTTTCATTATTGGATGGCTATTCAGGATACAATCAGATCTTAGTGAATGAAGATGATCAATATAAGACTATATTTACAACCAAGAAGGGAACCATGGCTTATGAAAAGATGCCCTTTGGTTTGTCAAATGCAGGTGCTACATTTCAAAAGGCAATGGATATGGCCTTTAAGAGCCTAATATACAAGTTTGTGCAGGTCTACTTAGATGACATAACTATCTATTCAAAGCATGAAGTAGATCACATCAAATATTTGAGGAAAATCTTTGAAAGGTGTAGAGAATTTGGGATATCTCTTAATCCCAAGAAATGTGTGTTTGCAGTTCATGAAGGAAAATTGTTGGGATATGTAGTATCCAAAGAAGGGATCATAGTAGATCCTAAGAGAATTGTAGCTATTCTAGAGCTACCCCTACAACATCACAAGAAAAGTCTCCAATCTTTCATAGGAAAGATTAATTTTGTTAGGAGGTTCTTGCCTAACATTGCAGATTTACTAAAGCCTTTGACAACCATGTTAAAGAAGAGTTCATCTTTTAGTTGGACCAAAGAAGGGAAATTCAATTTCCAAGCTATCAAAGAGGCCTTAATAGAAGCCCCTACCCTCTTGAACCCAAACTTCAGTAAGGATTTTGTCCTTATGGAGGACATGATGCTATATCTGCAATGCTGACTCAAGAAAATTTAGATGGATTGGAGCAGCCTATTACTTTCTTTAGCAAAGGTTTATAAGAGTATGAATAGAGATACTCTTTTGTAGAGAAACATGTACTTTCTAAGGTAAAAATCCTTAAGAAGTTTAGATATTTGTTGACCCATAGCAAGGTACACTTGAAGGTTACTCATCCAAGTGTCAAAGAATTTTTTCTTTCCAAAGACCTAAATTAGAAAAGAGCTAGTTGGATCACCAAGGTGATGGAATATGACATAGATATCCAAACCACCAAGCTAGTTAGAGGAAGAGGTCTTTGTGAGCATTTGGCAGAGGATGAGAGTTCAAAGAAATTAGATCAAATAGATGCATCTCTAGTGGTGCATTCTACAGAAGAACAAGCCAAGGCAACAAGGTGGTTGCCTAATATGATCAATTATTTGAAGATAGGACAATGCCTTGCAGGTTTGGATTCAATAAAAAGGAGGTATTATAGATTGCAATCTATTCCTTTTATGCTGATAGATGAGGTTCTTTTCAGAAACGATCATAGTGGTGTCCTTTTAAGATGCATAGATTCAGAAAGGATAGTTGATGTCCTATTTGAGTTTCATGATGGACCTTCTGGAGGTCACTTTTCTCCTAGGACTACTACTTTTAAAATCATGAGGGCTGGATACTATTATCCATTTATCTTTATGGATATTCATGAGTATGTGAGGAAGTGCATTAGGTGTGCCATGTTTGCAGGAAAAGAAAGGCTTGCAGCCTTGCCCCTACAGCCAGTCAGAATAGAGCAACCCTTCATGAAGTGGGGCATCGACTTCATTGGCATGATCAATCCTCCATCTAGTGTAGGATAAAAGTGGATAATCACTACAACATATTATTTCACTAGATGGACAGAAGAAATTTCTTTAAAAGAATCAAATGAGAGTGTTGTATTAAGTTTTTATGATGATTTAATTCATATATTTCTCACTCCAAACTCCATAATTTTAGATAATGCATTAGCAGTCATGAGCCTCAAAGTCTCAGAGTGTGAAGTCAAGAATTTCATCTATCTAAATACCAGCTCAAATTACTACCCCCAAGGAAATGGCTTAGAAGAGTCAACAAATAAGAACTTGATTAGGATAATCAAGAAGACTCTGCAGGACAATCAGAGAGATTGGCATACAAAGTTGAAGTCTACCTTGTGGTTAGACATAATTACCCCAAAGAAGATCATTTGGAACTCTCCTTATGTGTTAGTGTATGGCAAGGAGGCTAAGTTGTCCATTTCAACTGAGTTACCAGCTTTGGACTTGGCTACTCAATATGCCCTATTTGAAGAAGGAGATCCTTTGCAGATTAGACATGCTCAACTCATGGAGTTGGAAGAGCTCAGAGACAAATATATGAAAGATATGGAATTCCATGAGATCTAAACAAAGAAAAGTTTTGATAAAAGAGCTAGGATCAAAAATTTGAAGGTTGGGGATGTAGTTCTCAAGTGGGATGAGATCAGATCTAGACCGGGTAGGCATACAAAATTTGATTCATTTTGGGGTGGACCATTTGTTATAACAAAGTGCAAGGGGTATATTTATTTTCAACTATCAAACCTTGAAGGAGATACCTTGCCAATATCAGTGAATGGATTCCACTTGAAGCCCTATTTTGAGGTTAACCCCTCTCTGTAAATTTTGTAAATATGTTCTTGCTTTCTTTCCCTATTTTCTAGGTTAGTTTCCTGCTTTCCAAGAAGTGCCTATGCACAAGTTTGTCTCTCTAGTTCCAGTTTTGTCTCTCAGTTGAAGTTTTGTGTTCCTGAGGTGACCCCATGCCCAACGGATTGCATTTAGGCCACTAGTTTTCCATGTCTAGGAGGCTGACATCCAGCAGAAATCGCCAAAATGTTGCCCTAATTTTCCTTCCATTCAAATTTGGCCTTGGTTTTTATGTCAAACCTCCATATCCTTAGTCCTGTGAGAAGCTCCAAAAAATTTCATGGCTTTATCTATTTCCCTATGGTCTCTGCAACTATTTCTAGGTCCCTGGCTAGGTGAAAAGTCCTTAAAATATTCTTAAAACTAGTCGTTATAGGCCAAACCCTAAAAACACTAAGAATTCATTCTAATTCCTTGTTACTTTATTTGGCCACTTAAGTCCCTTCATTTTTCATGTGCATTTTAAAATCCTTTAGTCACCAAATCTCTAATTCTTGGTAGTTAACCCCTTAACATTTAGCAATCCCATGAGCAGTTACCGTTTCGGTTGGCAGTCTCAGTGTAGCAACCAAGTCAAGATTCTAGATCCAATGGTTATCGCATGATCTCATGGCCTTAGAAGATTCCATGAGATCTTATGACAATTGTCGATCTTCCTACCTGCAGTAAGTTCATTTGTCAGTGGGTCCTACCATATTGTCCGAGCTATGCGTTTGTGATTGGTCAGGGTTGGTGATGTGGTGCCATGTCAGTGTGGGCCTGGTGGGTCATTAGTTGACATTGATCTAATGACTGGCACATGATCTGAAGGAGCTTTTCTAACACATGAGATCATGCGATAGCCGTTGTTCTTACTTTATCTTCAGGCTCTGTCAGGTGGGTCCTTAGTTTCTGACATGCTCAATCTTCATTGGTTGGCTAGGAGACAACTAGGATCTGTTAGTGGGACCATGTCAGAAGGTCTATGAATGTATCAGAAAGCCAAAGATCTACAGTGGTCACATGATCTCATAGAATGTTCTGACCCTATGAGATCATGCGACAACCATTCGATGAGAACCTCTGAGTCATGGGTCTGATGTGCTACCTGACACTGATGTGCTTGCATATGATTGGCTACTATATGATGACAGGGACTCATCTGTTAGTCTGATGTGTCATGGGGTCCTATTTCTAAAGGGATTAGTGGTTGGCACATGATTTGAAGGAATATTTGAGGGCCATGAGATCATGCACCCGCCATTAGATTAGAATCTAGTTCTCAGTGGGTCCGTTGTCAAAGCTTGCTGAGGTGTTTTGTTGATGGGGCGGTCAGTGTGAATGAAGGATTTCCAAGTGGTGAATGGGCCTAGGGTTAGAAAGCTTTAAATGAATCAGTGACTAAAGGGTTATCTCATGTTCACCAGACTTAACCAGGGTCAATTAAAACAATTAGCAGTCCTACGACCAATAAGAAAAAGGTAACCCGAGGTGACCTTGAGGTTAATATTGCAGATGAAGTGTTCCCGAGTAAATAAGAAGATCTAATGGTCATGTTTTAAAAGGAGATTGAGATTTAAATGTCAGTCATCAATTGAGGAAAAGTATGGTGCCACCTGCTAGCCGTTAATATTTAAATTCAAATTTATTTCTTTGTAGGGTTTTGGCTAGGTTTTGATCCAATAGTCATTTGCGACAGAGTGGGTAGATAGAATTTATGTCTTTTGGACATCTGCAGTTGAAGAAGATGATGAAAGGGGTTTGGGTGGCTGTCTTTGGTCATTTCTTGTTTTCTGAGAGTACCAAATTAGTCCATTCATGGCAAGACTTTGTGCAAGAGAGGTAGATGAGTTTGGGTTGCTTGTCTATGGACTGATTGTAAAGTACAGGGAGGGGCACTCAAAGAAATATCTAATTGGCTATGATTTTGTAGAGATATATTTATGATCAGACTTGATAGAACTAGGGTTTATCATTATTCTAATGCAAAATTCTCTAACCCTAGTTAAATTTTTGACTCTTGCTTGCATGCAAAGGAGATGTATATATTATATTTTTGGAGCTTTTGAGCTCAGAGTTGGACAATTGTAGAAGAATTTCACTTTTCTTAAGGGTCATCTATGGTATCATTTGTACCCTCTGGCTTATATAGTTGTAAGTCTTTCCTTGATAATTCAAATATTGTAGAGGTATTTTGTGACAGTTCTTCATGTCCCTATGCTTCCTTATTTGAATTCTCTCTTAGTGAATTGCAGTATATGTTTATTTTCAGTGATATTTAGGGTTCCTGATCCCTCTCATTTTCTGTAACTGTGTGTGTTACTATGTTTGATTTTATTTGAACTCTCTTGTGGGTATACTTCAACCCCCTGACCATCTTGTCTCAATCCTACACTAAGTTTCAAAAGTGAATGTCTCGTTGCAGGTCATAGGTTGTGTCATTTGTTTAGGCCCTCCTATGAATTACTTATGCAAGCTTATTCAGTGAGTTGTGATCTCCTAGACCTAAGTCCTTCATTGGCCTCATCCCTCTATGCTACAATTCACACCCTAATTTTGGTGTATCACCTAGTAGGTAGTTTGCTTTTAGTCAGTTTCATTTTAGCATTCCTGTAATCTCTTTCCCTCAAAAGTTTTACTTTTTCATGTCTAGAAGTAGATTAAGGTGATTATGCAAGAGGAACCAGCCTAGAACCTAGAAGTCTCATCTTAGTTAGCATAGGTCGCACACCTGGAGATGATTCCCATGTTATACTAGGTTATCAAGACTATGAGAGCTTGAAATAAGGGTACAAACTTAGTGTATAACACTAATATATAGTTTTTAATATTAATATATATTAAATAATATTTAATGTAAAATATATATTATATAACATTTAATATATAATTCATATTATATAATATTTAATATATCTAATATATATCTAATATATAACTAATATATAGTTTATGAAGGATGGAGAAATGGGAGGGAGAAAGTGGAGGCAAAGTGAAAATTCAAAATTCTGCTTCATATTTGGGTAAATATCAGGTACCCAATTAGGCTTGGTATTGCTTTGTGCACCAAACCTACATGGTCAACTATTGGAATGTGTCAAATACATGTTTTTCCCCTATTTCTCTAAGTTCCAGACTTTGACAATGTAGCTAACGACTTTTTTTTCACCCGAATTTGATAAAATGAAAAGGGTATCTTAAGGAGATTATCAACTTTCTATCAATATAATTGCTATCAAATTTTGAATTTGGTAAGTAATTATTAGTTATTTTCTAATTGATCTACCTCTAAAGTGCTAATTTATATACTGATTGAAAAATGACTATAACTTCCAAATGGTATAACATTTTTGAAATCCAAAAAATGCGTCACATTCTATGCTTTGCCTACTATAAGGAAAAATAAATAAAATTGAATTTTGTAAAGTTTTGAATGAGTTAAGGTGGTCAGACATAGGAGTTTTTTTATTCTGAAAATGTTGTAGCAAAAAAATCATAATTAATTATTTTTTTAGAATAAAATTACAAAAAAATATGCGTCACATCTAGGCATGATTCTACTACTTATAAATAAAATCTTATAATAAAATATTATCATTTGATTATGATTAAAGTGGTCAGACATACACCTACTTCTTATTTTTTTCTTGAAATTTTTGTACTGCTGCATTGAAATCTATACTTTTCACCAATCATACTAACTTTTTCTCAAAAAAGGCCTAGTAGTTTAGAAACTACATTCAATTTTATAAAGATTCTATTGTTACAACGTTTTGATATTAGGTCCATAGCTAGTTTAAATTTTCATGTCAAGTTGACTAACCCTGATTTGCTGATTTTTCATTATCACTTAAGGGCATAGTTTGGCCCCTCATGATCTTGCACATACCCATCTTCTAAGTCTTCTCATTCTTCTTCACATTCCAATTCTTATCATAACTCTTCTAGACATTATTCACATTCTTCATTATCCAAGTCTTCCTCCTCCACAGGATCTTCAATTTTCTCTTCTTCACAATTTCATTCCTCTTCTACTTCTCCCAAGAGTCTTACTCCTCAATATGAGCAATATAGTAATCCTTGTGATACCTCTCCCACAAAAAGTGACACACCCACCTTTGATGACTATGATGACTATTATGTTGGCTATGATGATGAACCATATAGTCATACCTATGACACCTCTATTCCTAAGAGTCCTCCTAGTCATGTGCTTGTGCTTACTAGAAATGTATCATCACATTGGATAGATCATGATGGTGATCCATATGATTCTAATTTTGAAAGAGACTTTGATGAGTTCTGTAAACAATACCTTGATGATGATCCATCTACTTCTATTAAGGAATATAAAATGTACCATGTTGATTTAAAATGTAAATATTATAAGAATCATTCCTCTAAGAACATTCATGTTGAAAATAAAGATTACACTCTCAGGCAAGATCATGTTAATAATGAACCTTTGTCTTGTGATGGTCCCCTTCCATCCCCTACTTCCTCCAATAACCATACACTTCCTAAAGCTTCTGAGTCTTTCAAATCTTTCACAAATCCTTCATCTAACAAAGATCCTAATGCTTTTCATCTAGTTCCCTATAGTTATCCTGAAGGGCTATCTCTTAAAGAAACTCAAGCTAACCTTCACTTGGCTGCAAATACTTCCAATAATGCTACACCTGGTGAGCCTAAGCCTTTATGTGCTATAATGCCTACTTCAGCTAGTCCTTCACCATCTATTCCAAAATCTTGCATGCAATTCCAACATGCTTCCTTGTCCTTAGAAGTGGCTCCATCTCAAGAGGACTTTAAAAATGATAAAGAAAAGAATATTAAAAAAGATCAAGATCAAGAACCCTCCATGTCATCCAATCCTTTTCATGACATCTCTCCTTTGTTTCATGGTTCTTTTGATCCTTCGAGCTCTTCTGAATTCATTCCACCATGTCCTAAGCAAGATCAAGCTACTACTTACACCATTGAGCTTATTAACAATCAAGATGACCTTACTTCCATTGAGGTTATTAAAAATAGTGTTGTTACTTCCAATGTTAAGCCTATTGAAAATCAAGAGAAAAATTATACGCTTATGCTATCCAAAGATCCTTGTCAAGATCAAAATCTTCCATGTTCATCACTCCATGTTCACTTCCACTTTCTACTCTTCCTAAGTCTTTGCAAGCTTTGAAAAATCCTATCGAAAAAGTTTCTCCTATTCAAGATGTTCATGATCCTATTGAAAATATTAATGCTCACTCTAAAGATACTGATATCCTTGGCTGTCATATAAATCCCGATGAATTGGTTGATTATCCTTTTGCATCTTCCACATCCATCCTTGGACTTCCTCCACCAATACCAAAGGCTTCACGTCTTCTTCCATCTTGGGCCCTTATGTCCCTTCACTTTACCCTCCTAAATCTTCTAATTCATTATCCATCTTGGGTCCTTATGTCCCTCTATCTCCTATCTTTCCTCAAGATCAACATAGATGCATACCCTTGAATCCTTTTCATCCACCCACTCATCTAAACCAGTCATATTTTCCTTCTTCTTCCACAAGTCCCAAGTCTTTTGGAAGTAACTTGAATGTTCAATGTAATAAAAAGAAGCAATACAAGAATCCATCAAAAAAAGAAGATCACCATGTCTACTCTAATCAACATGGAGGCATAAAGTCAAAAGAGATATCTAAGAAGAAAACTACAAGACAAGTATGGGTTCCAAAATCCATCATTGAAGATATTCTCTCTAAATCATCAAAAAGAAATGAAAATCCTAAGGCTATATGGATTCCAAAGTCTCTCTTGAAAGAGTCTAATATCAAATAAAAATTGAAGTTTACATTCAAGCTTCCAAAGGCTTCCACTTCATCTTCTTCCAAAAACATTCTTCCGTTCCATGTGCCTAAACCGCAACCTTTGCTAAACATTCACCATATTCCTTCTCATATTCCTTCATTCACATTTCCTCCATCCTCTCACCACCCTTCAAGGTGTGTGTTGATGTTGATCTTTCCTTCCTTTCCATCTACCCTTTCACAATCCTTCCATTCATTATCCTTCTACCTTCTATCTGTTTTCCTCATTTGCCTATTCCTCCTATCTTCCAACCTCACTTGCTTTACATAAAACCTCATCCTCCATTTTTTCTCTTCCATCTTCGTTTCCCTATCAGCATCTTTGAGAATGTCATTTTGAATCCTTGACATATCATGGTTTATCCTTTCAAGGAGCATTATCTAAAAATCTTGCCTTCTTCCAAAAAAAAAAAGAGAAAAAAAGAAAACAAAAAAAAAAATGGAAAAAAATTGAAAATGTGCCTTGGTGGAAACCTGGAAAGAGGAGCCTTGGTAGAAAAAGTAAAGAGAAATAAATTCATCCTATGGTGAAAACCACTCCCTTGTGGTGCCTTGGATAAGTACCATGATGAAAACCTGGTAATCAGACATCATGCGTATTTCTTCTACATATTTCATCCATTCTTCCTTCTCTCTTTGATCTTGACAATATTGAACTATCCACAAACATTTGGCTATCTTGCAATGAACTTACTTTCATTCCATTCATGTTTAGCCTTCATATTTATTTTCCTCCATTCAGTCTAGCATTTCGCTATTATTTTCACCTTGGTCTTGATCTAATAAAAGAGAGTAAAAACATGATGTTATGAAACCTCTTAACATGTCTACTCCTTTGGACTGCATCCTTTCCTTCTTTTGTATTACACTTTTGTGACTTATCCTATGCTGGCCTTTCATTGCTTATCCAAATGTGCTTTACATGATAATTTTTTCCTAGCTTGGGTACTCTTGAGGAGTTTTCCATTGAGGATTTCTTCCCTTCATTCTCCTTCATTCTCTTGTCTTCCATCTCTTCCACTAGCTTACTAATCCCTCTTGTCCTGCACCTTGCTAGACATTGGGACTACACGATGTGATCTTGCTTGGGAGTTTGATGCCCATTCTATCTGGGGGCATCTTTTGTACATATTTTATTGATCCTGAAAAAATTCCAAAAAAATTCATATATGATGTTGAAAAAATTTTAAAATTCATATAAAGTCCTAGAAAATACAAAAAAATCAAAAAATTTAAACAATTCAAAAAAAATAGAAAAAGTGCCTTGGTGAAAACCTGGAAACAGGCGCCTTGGTAGCAAAAATACAAAAAAATTGAAAAATAAAAAAAATCTCCAAGTGGTGAAAACCTGGAAACAGGTGCTACTTGAGGCCTTTGCACCCTTGTCTTTTAGCATCTGTCCTCGACACTTAGCCTTTCTCCATCACACCTTGACCTTGTTGCCTTGGTTTGGAATTGGTCTTTGTCTTTGTCTAGGGGGCATAACTATGTTAGCGTTGGTCTTTAGGACATCTTGCAAATGGTGTTTTTCAACACCACCCAAATAGTGTTTTTCAACACTCCCCTGGAGTCCAATGTTTCTCAACACTTATCAGATACTCAAACCCGTAGTCTCGAATGATGTGATATTTCTCACTAAGCAGATGTGATACTCAAAGTTTGACTCTATGACCTACACACATGCATTTAAACACTCACCTCACTGCCACTTGTTTGAATTTGTTTTCTTTGTGTGCTGTCTACAATAATTTCTTTGATGAGTGTTCTCTCCCTATGATAGTTTTCAATGATGCATAGCTAGAAGACTAAGGGCATGAGGACATGTTTTAATGCTTTTTCTACTTATGGGTATATTTTGTTGGTCCTAATTGTCATTAGCATTTATGATTGATCCACTTGACACCTAGGGATCTACAAAGTATTATCCTTGATTATTTGCGAGTGCATGCTTATAGCCATCTTAACTTTCTTATGTCCTAATGCTAGCATAATATCACTATATCAAACTTAGGTAATCTCACTACACTAGTCATCTTGACCTACATGTCTTTGGTACCTAGGTGGGATTCTCACATTCCTATCTGATATAGATCATATTCATATACCCATAGTCATACTAGTGTGTATTGTATGATCTTATGACACTACCAATAAAGCTTAATGATGATTATTAGATGTCTATTGGCATTGTGACCTTGCAAGTCAACCACTTTTTCATAGTAGCTTGCATTTTTAGGTTCATGTTAGTTAGTTTTTCATCTTGCATATGGAGAGAGCTCTCCTTTCATCTTTCATGGACTTGTTGATCAACTGCACTCACCTTTCCTTTTCTTGATCATGTCTTTCACATCTTGTCTTTCATATCACACTTTTTTACCCCTTTTATAACATTTTGACTTTTTGACCTAATTTTTAAAACACCTTAGAATTGCATGAAAATTGCACCTCTAACTAATTTTGATGTCTTGGAAATCAAAATTTGAGTTAATCTTGATAGTCAAAATCACATTTCAAATTTTTCCCTTCTTCTGTGTAGTTGGCTGACCATTTAAGGCCTGATCCTTCAATCTTCATTGGGACATCTTCATTTCTTCATCCCCATCTCTTTCAACCTTCTAGTCTATCATTCATTTTCACTCGCTTCATCTTTCTGAGTTTGACTTGGTCAAACTGGGGCATCTCTTCACTACTTGATGGTTATCCTATCATATTTCACCTTTGATTATGATTTCTAGTGACTTGATCAAGTTTATCAATTTTTTGTTCTCCTCTACTTGTTTTTTATTTTGATTCTGAGGGGGTAGTACCTATCAGCTTTAATCTTTTATTCAGCTTTATCATTCAGTTCAGGTTGAGATTTTTATTTTGAGACTTGATTATCACTTAACAACAATGGTGTTGGTCTTGTCTTTTGATTCTTATCTCTTACTTTGAGACTTGATTATCACTTAATAGCAACAGTGTTGATCTTGTCTTTTGATTCCAAACATGACTATCACTTAACAATGGTGTTGGTCTTGTCTTTTAGCTTATGCTTATGCTTGTCCTAATGTGTTCCCATCCGTCGAACACACATCTGAGTTGTTTTGTGATCCCAAATCGATCTCACATTTCAATTTTTCTTTGACAACATGTGTTCCCAGAATAATCACACATTATTCAAAGAGGGAAAAATTTATGCACCCTAAAATGGTCATCTAGACATTGGGCCCCCATTTAGAAATTTATCAAATCCCCAAATCAATATTTTCAAAAATCAGCATTTTTCAATTATATCAATTTCCTTGATCAAATCCTATTTTCATCATTTTTTATTATTTTCCTTGGGCTAACCATTTTATCCTAAGTCTTTATTTATTTAAAAGGAATATTTATCCCCTTTTATTAAATAAAAAAGCCCCCACTTTTCCTCTTATCCTAAGTTGCACAAATAAAGCATTATTCCTATTTTATAAAAAGAAGAAAAACATTTTTTTGTCTTATATGGACACAAAAGTCAACTCTTATTTTCTCATTGGAGGATATTTGTGCACATAGATTTCTCCTCTTTCAAGCTCCAACCTTGCTTAAATATTTTGTCTCTTAATCTCCATGGTCCATTCCTTCTCATTTCCTATAAAAGAAGAGCTCTCTTCTCATTTGCATATCCATCTTTTTATGCCAATGTTATGCTACAAGTTTTCTAGGTCACTTTGGAGCTTTTGAAGATTTGGAGCATTCTTGGCTTTTGCATCTACATTCCATTCTTAGTTTCAATCATGCATAGTAGCTTCATGTTTATGCTTTCATGGTGTAGATTTCCTTTCAAGTTTTAGAGTAACTCATCTCATCTAATTAGGAAGGATTTGTAACACTTGCATCTTTCCTTTCATAGTTTAGTTTGTACTTTCATTTCCATAGTTTACCTTGCACCTCTCATTTCTAGCTTGCATATTCATCTTAATCTAGCTTGCATTTGCATTTCATAGTGATTCTTGGGGATATTGACATTCTTGCCCTTGTCTTCATTTGAATCTCTCATTGTGTGGTTGACTAGAAAGGTTATTAGCTTAATAGCTCTAGCTAAGAGAAATCAAATAATCTTGTAACTCCATGCATAGAGAGCTCTAGGTCACTTTCTAAGGTTTCCTCTTTATGGATTCCCTTGGATATAATGACTTAGAGAAGTGCACCATTTGAGTGTGTACAATATCCAGTCAGTTGTGATTGCTAAAGTGTGATTGAGAGAGCATAAAAGAAGATGTGAATGTACTGAGACCGTCAATCATCACTTGAAGATCTATGTGAAGAAGAGGAGAGTATATTCTATTCATTGGAACTGATCAAGATAGTAGGTCTACTTTCTAGTTAACCAAGATCTAGATATAGTGTGTATCTATTATGCAGAATGTTGCAGCCTTCACCATTTAAGCAATGTGCTCCTAGATAGTGAATCCTCACCTCTAACAAGGTTATTTGTAAAACATGCCTAATAGGGTTTGACCTTTGACCAGCTCATTGTACTTCATGAATTGTAAAGATCAACTCTTAACATGGTTGTAAGATCTTCTAACAAGGATCATTATACTCTAGTACAGTTTATAGTGGGTGCTAATTTCCACTAGGGTTTTTACCTATTTGGGTTTCCCTATAATCAGAATTATGGTGTTGTGTTAAGTGTTATCTTATTGTGTATATGCTTAATGTTATTATATACTTAATTGGATAAAGAATTAAATCTTGTAGATAATTGATTCAGCCCCCCCACCCCTCTTAGTTATCTCTTGGGACTATACCTAACACATATCTCATCCCTATACTGATGAAGGGTGCTCCCCTTAATACCACAAACACATAACAAAAATAGAGAAACAACAACAATATGCAAGAACAAAAAATTGGCTTCTTATTTTCTCCGCAAATGTGGAATTACAAACTTTTAGAATTACAATATGCAAAGCCACATGGGCATTCCCTTACAATATTCTATAGGACAAAGCCTTGAATCAATACCTAGATCTACTACCCAGAACTGCCCTAGACAACACTATGGGCCTTCTTTATATAGACATTTTCCACTGCCTGAGAAGGTTCCATAAATTTAGCCCTTAGGGCTGACCAACTTAGAATTATTTTATTTTTCAATTTATTACATCAAAGTCAACTCAAAATAACTTTTTAAACCTAAACAAAAATTTGGAATGAAAATTATTTTCTGCCATTTCAGGTGGCCCGACTTCCGGAGACCATAAGTCATCACTAGTTGACCTGATTGACTATTATAACCCTATTTTGGAAAGGCCATTAAGCACTCTATAGGCTTGACTCATGCAAGCACCTATCACCTAAATTTTTGACCTCATTCGAAGCCTCTAAAGCCTTCAAAACTGAGTTCAAAGTTTCTATACTCTGCTCCCAATACTGAAAATCTTCAACATCTTCAAAAATAGACCTGATCTAGCCATGAAACTTTACTGGCAGGTTGATATGACTGAGATGAACCTCCACATGTAAAATCAAAACATTATGAGATCTTATGACCAACTTACTAAAAATATTAAGTTTCCATAAATAGCATCTCTACATAGGATTGCCCTTATTGAATACAAAAATAGAAATATTTTTGGGTGATGCAAGATTGCTCTTACACCTAGGATGCTCCTGCATCAGACACCCAAGGTAATTTGAGAAGTGACCCTATCATGACTCAGGTGTGTAGAGGAAAACCAAGATGGTTAACCTCCTCCTTTTTTAGCCATGATGAATCTTCAATAGGTCATCCTTTCCATTTAACCAAATACTCTTCATATGTCTTGTTCCTTGTGCTTCTACCAACATGACTATCTAGTATGTCTTCAATCTCCTTAATATCTAAACTGGTTGCTGGAATACTCCATTGTGCTATTGTAACCTCATATTCAACACCTCCTTCATGATACTCTATAGATTTGAAACATTAAATATTAGTGAAATATTTAGCTTAGTAGGAAACTTGACCTCATATGTATTCCCTAAATCATGCTTCTTCAGTATCTTACATGGCCCAAAATTCTTCATTTTCAATTTTTTATATGTACCAACCGAAAATCGCTCCTTCTACAAATGGACCATGACTTCATCTCCAACCTAAAATTCCTTATACCTCCTTTTTTCATCTGCCTTAGCCTTATACAGTGCATTCATCTTGGTAATGTGCTTCCTCACCTCCTCATGGATGTTCCTCAAGTGTTCTACAAAATCCTTAGCTTCAACACTACTTATTTCTCCTTTATCTATCTTCCTCAACTTAGATGCATTTTTGGGACTATTTCCATATACAATCTAGAATGGTGATTTACCAGTACTCCTATTGATAGAATTATTGTATGCAAATTCTGCCTGTGGTAAAATCAAATCCCATCCTGTCGGCTTATCTCCAACCAAACATCTCAGCAAATTTTCCAAACTCCTATTCACCACCTCTGTTTGTCCATCAATCTGTGGATGATGTGAAACTATGGTGTCTCGATCTGAAACTATGGTCTTTGGCAAACCATGTAGTCTCACTACTTCTCTAAAAAAACAATTCTGCTATATGAAGAACATCATTAGTCTTCTTGCAGCGAATGAAATGTGCCATCTTTGAAAATCTGTCAACCACTACAAAAATTGAATCATGTCCCCATTGAGTCCTCGGTAATCCAAGAACAAGGTCCATACTGATATCCTCCCAAGGCTTCTCTAGTATAGGTAATGGCTGATATAACCCTCTATTCTGCTTCACTCATTTCACCATCTGACATACTTTGCAACTCTGTACAAACTTCTTGACATCTTGCTGCAATTGTGGCCAATAATAATTTCCACTAACCAAAGAAAGGGTTTTAAGATGACCAAAATGTCCAGCCAATCCTCCGCTATGCTTCTCCTTGATGAGATTCTCCCTAATAGAACTTTATGGAATGCATAACTGACTCCCTTTGAATAGCATATCATCCTAAATGATAAAATCCAGCCACTTTGTTTTGTCTAGAGTAATAGGTTCTTTACAAGCTTTCCAAGCTTCACCAAAATTAGAATCCTCTGGATAAAAATTCTTGAGTTCCTTGAACCCAACCACTTCAATCTGCATTTATGTCAGCAATAGTTGCCTTTTGCTAAGAGCATCTACAACCCTGTTAGACTTTCCACTCTTGTGTTTCAAAATAAATGTGTAACTCTGCAAAAACTCAACCTATTTTAAATGCCTTTGATTCAACTTTCCTTGACTATTCAAATATTGCAAAGCTTGATGATCAATATACAAAACAAACTCCTTAGGAAGCAAATAGCGTCTCCACTTCTTTAATACCTGAACTATAGCATAAAATTCCTGATCATAAATAGAATATTTTCTCTTGGCATCATTTAACTTCTCACCAAAATAAGCAACAGGTTTACTTGAAACACAGTCTACTTGAAACACCTTATTAAAATCTAGAAGTGCTAAAACAGGTTGTTCTGTAACTTTTTGTTTCAACAATTGAAAATTATTTTCTACCCCATTAGTCCACTTAAACTCTTTTCTATCCCCTCTCATTGTTTCAGTCAAAGGACCACAAATACTGCTAAAATTTTTGATAAAATTTCTGTAAAAAATAGCTAGACCATGAAAAGATCTTACCTCAGTAGCACTCCTTGGAGTAGGCCATTCAAGGATACACTAACTCTTTCTTCACAAAACTACACTTCTTCAAATTAATCAACAATTTCTCTTCTCTCAGCTTCTCAAATAACATACAAATATGCATCATATGCTCCCCCACTATCTTACTAAATATCAAAATATCATCTAGGTAAACAATGAAAAACTTACCCAAAAATTCTTTTAGAACCTCATTCATCAGCCTCATGAAAGTGCTTGGTGTATTGGTTAGCCCAAAAGGCATGACTAACCACTCATATAGTCCTTCCTTTGTCTTGAAGGTAGTCTTCCATTCATCTCCTTCTCTGATCTAAATTTGGTGATATCCACTCTTCAAATCTATCTTTGAGAAATACAGAGCTCCACTCAAACAGTCCATAATATCATCCATTCATGGAAATGGAAACCTGTACTTGATTGTTATATTATTTATTGCTCTAAAATTTGTACACATCTTTCACTCTCCATTCTTCTTTGGTGCTAATACCACTATTATAGCACATGGACTTAGGCTCTCTTGAATCAATCCCTTATGTAACAACTCATGCACTTATTTGTTCAACTCTTCACTTTTTGCTAGTGTCATTCTGTGTGCTGCCTTGTTTGGAAAATTGGCTCCTGGAATCAAATCCATCTAGTGATTGATCTTCCTTACCAATGGTAATTCATCAAGTACATTATTAGATACAATATCCTGAAACTCATTAAAAAAATCTGCAACCTCTACAGGTACATCCTCTACTTCCTCTTTACCAGCTTTTGGAATTAAAGAAAAACACACATGCTCATGCCTCATACCATCTAGAAATTTTCTTCCATCAAAAAAATTTATTCTCACATTACCACATATCTTTTCTTTGGTCTCCTTCAATGGATTTAGCTTATGTCACACTCCATCCTTTGTCAGGGAATAGGTATTTGCATGACCATCCTGTACAACACATCTATCAAACTGTCATGGCCTACCTAACAACATGTGACATGCATCCATAGATATGATATCACATAGTACCTCATCATGGTACCTACCAATCTTGAACTTTACTAGGCACTATTCACTGACCATGACCTTGTGGTCATCCTACACCCAAACAATCTGATATGGATGTGGGTGTTTCTATCTCTTGAGCTTCAACTTTGTCACCATCTCTTCTGACACCAAATTGTCAGTGCTTCCACTATCAATAATCACATCACAACATTTACCCTCACACTTGCATTTAGTGTGAAACAGGCTCCTCCTTTATTTAGGTTCATTCTCACCACTCAGTAGGACTCTTTTGTTAATCAACATTTCTCCTCTTTCAACATCTTCATAATTTGATGATCTGGCATCTTCATCTACATGTGCAACTCTAGCCTGGCCTTCATTCCTCCTATCTATCCTTCCTTGGTATTGAGGACATTCAAATGCCCTATGACCTTCTTCTCCACAATGAAAACATGTTCCATAGAAGCCTCCTCTTCTTGAACCTTGTCCTCTTCCTCTTCCTCTCTGATCTCTATTGTTCTAATATTGGAAATGATTATAATTGTTTCCTCTCTGATTTTGACTGTTACTGGCCTCATCCTTCTTTTTCAAATATTCATTTTGGCCTCCATATGACTGTCCACTAGATCATCCACCTTGACCTCTTTCATTTTGTCTTCTCTTGAACTTCTTGTTCAGCTTTTCCTTTATTTTTAGGGAAAACTGGTATGCCTCTTCAATCCTGTTCATCCAAACTAGATTCAACTTGTCCTGAATGCTTGGCCTCAACCCATTAAGGTAAGGAGCAACTTTCTGCTTATCAGCTTCCACATTGCCCATTCTGATCAGGATTCGATAGAACTCCTCTATATATTCCTGAACAGATCATCCTGCTTGCTTCAAACTTTGCATTTTCTTTAGTAAGTCAAGCTCATAATCAATAGGGATGAACTGCCACTTCAATTTATCCACCATCTGATCCCATCTTGTGATTTTATCTTTCCCTCTTCTATTTCACTCCAATTGAATCTCTTGCCACCAGATCTTCGCATGACCTTTCAGTCTGGCCTTCACAAATTTGACCCTATCAGGATCGTCATTATCTTCATACTCAAAATATTCTTCACATACATTGATCAGATTGATCAATTCTTCTGGGTTCATATTTCCTAAAAATGCAGGAACCTCAATCTTAGGTCTCTTCCTGATCTTGGAAATGGCCCAGAAATGCCTTTCTTCTTCTTGATTCAAAATTTCACCTTCTTCTTGATCATCATTTCCTTCTTCGGCTTCATCATCACTTTGATCTCTGACATTAAAATTCATTCCTCTATGAATCTCTTCTTGTAATGCTCGCACTTGTCTCTGGAGTGTTCTAACCTTAGGTGTTACAACACCAACTCTTCTACCACGTTCCCTTCATGGAGACATTTTCACGATGGTAATTGAAACCCTAACCACGGTCCTGGTGTAAACTACCTCATAGTCAGTGATCTATTTATACACTTAGGAACTCCTACTTTGATACCACTTGATGAAGGGTGCTCCCCTTAATACCACAAACACATAACAGAAACAAAGAAACAACAACAATATGCAAGAACAAAAAATTGGCTTCTTATTATCTCCACAAATGTGGAATTAAAAAATTTGAGAATTACAATATGCAAAGCCACATGGGCATTCCCTTACAATATTCTATAGGACAAAGCCTCGAATCAATACCTAGATCTACTACCTAGAACTACCCTAGACAACACTATGGGCCTTTTTTATATAAGCATTTTCCACCACCTGAGAAGGTTCCAGAAATTAACCCTTAGGGTCGACCAACTTAGAATTATTTTATTTTTCAATTTATTATATCAAAGTCATCTCAAAATAACTTTTGAAACCTGAACATAAATTTTGAAGGAAAATTATTTTCTTCCATTTCAGGTGGCCTGACTTTTAGAGACCATAAGTCATCACCAATTGACCCAATTGAGTATTATAACCCCATTTCAAAAAGGCCACGAAGTGCTCTACAGGCTTGACTTATGCAAGTGCTTGTCACCCAAATTTTTGACCTCATCTGAGGCCTCTAAAGCCTTTAAAATTGAGTTCAAAGTTTATGTACCTTGCTACCAATGCTAAAATTCTTCAATATCTTCAAAAGTAGACCTGATCTAGCTATGAAACTTTACTGGTAGGGTGATATGACTGAGATGAACCTCCACATGTAAAATCAAAACATTTCAAGATCATATGAGCAACTTACTAAAAATAGCAAGTTTTCATAAATAGCAGCTCTGCATAGGATAACCCTTATTGAATACAAAAATAGAAATATTTTTGGGTGATGCAAGATTGCTCTTACACCCAGGATGCTCCTGCATCATGTACACTTTTCCATATTCATATTCTCTGAAACATTTATACATTGTGTGTACACTTTTGTTAGTCATCCATACACCAATGACAACTAGTCTGTCTTTGTCTAAAATATACACTGACATCAATGAAAAATATGAATATCAACACTTCATACTAAAATAATTCCAAAAATCTCCCCTTTTGAATTAATAGAAACATTTGATAAAATCCATCAATCCAAAAGTACTCTTCAATACAACTTTCTTTGAATCTCTTCCCCATTGACATCAATGGCAAAGTGTGTTGTTACTGTCCTCTAATCATATCATAAACTAGGGGCAATATCACCCAAATATATTGTGTTTTCTTCCTAAAATCACTCCCCTGAAGGAGTGGATCCAAGCATCAAATCCAAAGATGATATATCTCTTAAAGGCACTAGACTGATGAATTCTTGCATCAATTAATTTTCATAGGGAGGGGATCTTACCCCCAACATACCTTTGAGATATTCAAAGGTACCATTTGGAAAAGGTTTTTTAAATATGTCTTCTATTTGTTCCTTTGTACTGATATACTCTAATCTGATCTCCTTATCTACAACCTTGTCTCTTAAGAAAAGATACTTTACTGAAATATGTTTAGTTTTAGAATGCATAACTAGATTCTTTGACATATTAACTATGTTGGTGTTATCATAATGTATAACCATGGGATCTTCAAAATTTATCCCAATGTTCTTTATCATTTGCTTCATCCAAACAATCTAAGTGCAATTTATAGAAGTAGCTCCACATACTCTGATTTAGTAGTAGACTGAGCTATACAATAATGCTTCTTACTTAACCATCAAACTAATCTTTTCCTAATGAAAAATTCACCTCCACTTATACTCTTCCTATCATCCACTCTTCCTTCCCAATCAACATCAGTATAAGAATGCAAAATAGAAACATTAGATTTATCATACCATCAGCCATACTCAAGTGTTCCCTTCAAGTTTTTGGATTTCATTTTTATAACAGTAAGGTTAGTCTCTTTAGCATCTTCTTGATATATTTCCACAATTCCAAATGCATTTGCAATATCTAGTCTTGTGTGAGTTAGATATTGTAGGCATCCAATCATTAATATGTAATTTGTCATAAAAGCACTCTGAATTTCATCAGTATTAGTCAATTTATAACTAGTGACCATGTGTGTTCCAACATGTTTACAATCTTCCATTCCAAATTTCCTCAACATTTCCTTAAGATATTTTGTTTGAGAAATAAAAATGAGATCTTTATTCTGATTAATTTTCAACCCAAGGAAAATTTTTATGTCACCTATTGGATTTTTTCCTTGCAATATGAAACTTGAATTAGTAGATGGGCTAGATTCTCAAGGTAGGTGCTCAAGTTTGACAAGAAAATAGTCCAATTAATGAGGATAGAGAACATCCTCCTTCTTCTTTGAGCTCCACATCACTCAAGCGGGTATTGCCTTATCTTCACACTCAAGACACCTCATGATAAACAATAGGCCTGCAGATAGATTATTGTGGAATAGTCTTCAAACCCCTTTTGGGTATACTGTACCCCAGTGAAAACAATTCTCATGCAATAGCCCTATTTGCATAGAATGAATCTGAAGACTAGAATGGACCTCCTACTAGTACTACCAACATGAAAGGGAAAGGTATTTGATTTGAATGATTTTAATGTTGGGTTGATGGAACCCCTGAGATACCCTAAGTCTCTCATAGACCAGTGCCTTATCCAATGGGCAACAAAGTCAAATACATCACTATAATAAGGAGCTATGAAACAAGAAGACAATATATCAAATATGTTGATGCCTTACATCAATCATACACCATTAAAAAATGTCACTTAGAAATCCACTTGTGTACCTAGATATGTTATTATCTCCTCAAAGGATTTTAACCCTCCCCTTAGAAGAGACCTATGAACCAGCAATACATTGACCAGCATCTACTGGAAGACAAGCATGGGACACCCTTGATATCCCAACTCATACATACCTGAAAACTAATCATGAAATCAATTATCTCTACAAAGAAAACTCTATTGCAAAAACATAGGAAATGTAGATAGAAAGATCAAACACCTCGATGTTATAATCAATAAATTCATGACTCAAATGGAGATAGTCTGATAACAATATAGATACATTGAATCCCCATACATAAGACTAGCTATTACAACATGTATTATCTTCTCCAAAACCAGAAAGGAAAAAGGGAACCCTATATGCAGAGAAGGAAAATATCTATAGGAAAAGGATACTTCATGGAGCCAAGATCTAAAAAACAAAAGTTGGAACCCCTCCCAAGTCAAAAATATAGCCATTTATACCACTAGCCATCTCGGAATCCCAAAAGAATTCAGGATGCAACAAGCTTCAGATAGCTAGGGCTAGGGTTTCACCCACCATACCAAACAAATTAATCAAAAATTTATTACAGGGATGGAAACCAAGAAACATACAATAATCAGACACTGGATTAATCTTCATTTATGATGAATCTCTAAAATTGTACTGAAGACTATGAATTTATCATCCATATCAGTCTAATTGTATGTCTACAACATGCCTTGAGCAAGAAGACCCATCTCTTCATGGCACAAACCCCTACAAATGGTCACTTAACACCTTGGACCACACTAAAATGACAAACAAATCATCTCTTACCAGCTCCAATCACTTTTGCATTGAATTTTAGTCCTTCTGGTAGCAAGAAACCCTAAGAAATTTGAATTCAAATTATAACGGTCATTTCTAAGGTGCTAGTAGTGAACCAGTGGTCAATATTTAAATCTGAGCTATCTTTAAGTCATGACCGTCTGATCCCTCCTTTTTGCGATCTTTATGTCTTAACCTTTTAATATGACCTCAGCCACAATTAGCGAACTAGCGACTAAAAAGTTTCACCGGTTCATGGGATACCTTATCCCTCCACCATCTTGTTTAGTGACAATGTGAACACTAGTTCACTGATTTGCTAAACCCTTTAGAACTTCACCGCTTTATTGCATGAATGAGAGAAGACCATCAAAAACTATCAGGCTACTAAACAAATTTATCAGGACCGCCAAAACTTAGACCCCACTTGGGCCCACCTACAAACTACCACATGTCACTATACCATACACTGCTTCCACCCAGTCACCTATGATAGGACCCACTATTTATAAGCCTATAAATCATACGGTGGGCATAAGATCTCATGGCTCTGACACATCTCATGAGAACTTACGCCAACCATGGATCTTGTCCTTGTCATTGACCTCTTTGACAACGGCCCCACTATCCATATAAATATGACCCACCTTGGACCCATCTAACAAATCCCTATTATCATCCACCTCAGCCAATGAGACACTGCCAAATCTACTATGTTTGACACCGGGACCACCTCCCTTTCTTCACAGTTATTCCAATTCAATGGTTGTCACATGATCACATGGCCTAGAAAGATTCCATGCGATCACACAACAACCAAAGGATCAAAGGGTCATAGAGATACTAGGCCCACCTGACAACAAGTCCAACTAATCACTGACGCGACCAATGAGAAAGCACCATGGAAGCCTAACCTAGCACTAGACCCATTGAAGACTCATTGCCTAAGAATAAAATAACATCAATGGCTGGTGTAAGATCTCAAAGCTTTGACACATCTCATGAGAACTTACGCTAACCATGGATCTACTATGGATGTTAGAACTCTCTGTGTCTTCAGAAAATTAGGTCCCACTAACAGCCGCCAAGTCATTCACCCATGGACCAATAAGATGTCACCATTTCAACACCCTTTGATAGTGGACCCACCTGCTTAGAAGAGCTATGTCATGAAAAGGAATCAATGGCCATTGCAAAAGCACAAGCCTCTGACACATCCCTTGCACTTTTGCAATAACTGTTGAATGAAGATGGTGTCAGAGAGCTGGACCTAGAGAAAGGATAAAGGATGGAAATTTTAGGAAACATTAAGCATTGACTTAGGAAAAATTAAAACACTATCGGGCTCATAGACTTAGGAAAAATTAATGCTGATAGACCTAGGCCTTGCTTAGGAAGTATTAAAGGGGCCTGACAAACATTAGTCGCAAGATCACATAACATGAAAAAGGTTCATGTGATCATGCGACAAAGGGATAACAAATAAGCACATGTGTTAAAGGATTTTAAGTGGCCTGAATAAAGTAACATTAAAATAGAATAGGACTAGGGTTTAAAATAGGGCTTTTCACACCAACGGCTAGTTTTTTTAATTTTTGCACTAAGGGTTTATGCTAGATACACAAAAATGACTGCAGGGACTAGAAGAAACACACTACAGCCATGAAATTTTTTTTAGGGGTAGACCATTTTCTAAGGAATTTATCCATGACATGAAAATGGGCTAACATCACCAACCATTGACATCTCAAATTCATTTTCCAATTTCTTAGGGAATTTCTTACTCATTTCATCATTGCCTCCAAAAATAATATCATCCACAAAACTTCAACTATTAAGATTCCTTCTTTACTAACTCTTAAATATAGGTTACTGTCAGCACAACCTTGTCTAAAACCTATACTTAGTAAGTACTTATCCAATCTCACATACCATTCTATAGGTGATTATTTCAATCCATACAGTGCTTTATTTAGTTTGTAGATAATATCCTCATTCTTTATCAAAGAGAATCCATCAGGTTGTTCAATGTACACTTCTTCATCTATATCTCCATTTACAAATATAGATTTCTCATCAATCTGATATACTTTAAGGTGTTTATGTGCAGCATAAGAAATAAATAGTCTTAGTACCTCAAGCCTATAAATAGGAGAAAAATTTTCTTCAAAGTCTATGCATTCTTATTGTGAGTATTATTTACAAAACAATATTTCCTTATTTTTCACAACTATTCCGTTCTCATTCATTTTGTTTCTAAAACCCCATTTAGTTCCTATCAAATTCTTATCTTTAGGTCTAGGAACCAATTCCCAAGTCTTGTACTTATTTATCTAATCTAATTCTTCATTCATGTCTTTAGTCCAAGGTTCATCTCTACATGCTTCATCAGTTGTTTTAGGTTCAACTTGAGAATTCAAACAAATTTCCTTCCTTAATATAGATCTTGTCATCATTGCTTTATTAGCATCATCGATGATTTCATATTCATGATGGTTATTCTTTACATAGCTTGGTGTCTTTTGAATATCAATAGATTCATTCAAACATATATCCATCTCATGATCAACCTCAAAAGGTTCTTCTTGATTTGTACCAACTTCTATGTTATCAAAATTCTAACTGTAATCATATAATCTTTCCTAAATCTGAAACTTCTCATCAATCCTTACATTAGAATTTTAATTATCTTTCTCAATTTCAGATTGAAATATTTGTAAAACTTTTTTTTAAGTTGAATAACCAAGGAAGATTACTTCATCACTTATAGCATCAAACTTTTTTATCTCATCATCTATTTTGATATAACATTTACGACCAAATATTCTAAAATATCTCACAATAGAAGTATGATTAAACCATAGTTCATAAGGATTCTTACTTGTACCTTCTCTAATCTAGATTATGTTCTATTAGCAATAGTCCCAAGAGATAACTAAGATGGGGGGGGGGGGGGGTGAATCAGTTATCTACAAGTTTCAATTATTTATCCAATTTAGTATACTTTAAACTTTAAGCATAAACACAATGAAAGAACACTTGAAAACAACACCGATATTTTGGTTACAGGGAAACCCAATTAGGTAAAAACCACTATGGGAATTGACACCCACTAATAATCTGCACTAGTATATTATGATCCTTGTTAGAAGATCCTTAACCCTATTAGGATTTATCTTTACAATACATTTAGTATAGTGACCTGGTTAAGGGTCGAACTTTATTAGGAGTCTTTTACAATTAACCTTTTTAGATGTGAGGATGCACTGTCCAAGAGTACACTGCTCAAAGGAGTGAAGCCTACAATATTCTAAATAATAGATACACACTATAGATGGATCTTGGTGAATTGTGCTTTGACCTGATATCTAGATCAGTTCCAATGTATAGCATAAACTCTTTACTTTGTCACATAGACCTTCTACTGATGGCTCCGCACTTTACACTCTCTGCTCCGCTCTTCACAATCAACTATGAACCATATCTTAGCAATCACAAATGACTATCTATAAATATCTTTCCTCCAAATGATATGATCAATTTAGCATGTTAGAACCACCTTGAAATCATATTAGAGAAACCATAACACACTCCAATAATAATTTTTTCGGCTCTACTAAGCATGCAACACAAACTGGGACCTATCCAAATCAATAAGTGTAGATGCACGCTACATACTATTTTCTCTAACAAATTAACTGATACTTTCTCCTCAAGATGAACTACATCATGCACTCTTAACAAAACATTCTTAACTATTCTCCAATCACTAATCCAAGGGCACATACTGAAATGATAGGTGCAACTTTTGTACCAACATAATCTCTATCAAATCTTCTAAACAAATATAAAATACCATAACTAATGAGTAGTGACTACATAATTTCACTTCTAATAATCATCAGACTCTGCATCCATGAATATAACATTACTAACATGTCTCCATCACATATCCAAAGGTGCAAGGCTCCATGATGATTGTATGGATAAACACTCACAGAAAACTACCTATAACTCTATCAGGAACACTTTTGACACAAACTCCTATATAACTATCTCTACTCAATATTAACCTCTACAACCATGATATCATTTTGATAACATTTCCATGCTACTTGTTGGGGGTTCCCTTTGATCTTCACTTGTAGATTTATACTTTGATGGATAACTTTAATATAACTTTGACTCTATCACCACTCCAAAGTCTACAAGGAAGAGGGCCAATTAACAAGGATCAAGAGAGATCCTCCTACACTTTGAGCCTTATTGCAAAAGTGGGTGTATCCTTGATTCACTTCTTGAAAGGAATCACTAAATGATATATAACTATATACTCTTTACTAACTGCTTTAAGATTTTATCATTTGAATGTTTGTGTGTGTGGTTGATGACAATGAAATACCTCCAGAGGATGGACCAGTGCCTTAACCTAGGGAAAAGAGTCACCCAAATACATACATCAGCTAAAGATCTTCAATCAAACACTCTTGGGCTTAGGATAAGTGCTTTGCCTATTATCCCTCTCCCTCAAACACAAGGACATCAGATTCTTACTTGGTTGTAAACTCACTGAACCCACCCAAAAGACTTTAATCCTAAGTTTGTTAGGAACTCAGAGATGACTTCACAATACTCTTTGTTTACCATATACTAACACAATTTGTGACATTACCATATATGATCTTAGAACCGAAACAAGAAGACATACACAAATGCAAGATTGGAACTCAATAGTATTTTCATTAACATATTCAGGATCAATATACAATCAAAACAACACAAAGATAGGAAAATACCCAAAACCCCACTCCTTTATCAGTATAACACTATAACCAACCGGCTAGGACCAAAGAAAGTTTGGAACCCCTACTTAGTCAAAATTTTGTAACTTATACTCCCTAGTCATCTTGGAATTCTCCAAGAGAATGCAACAAGCTATGGATGACTTAGGGTTAGGGTTTCAACCACCCAACCAAATAGAAATGGTCATAAAGTTATCATAGGGGTGGAAACCTAGGCAACCAAGAGAAAGAAAATCCTGGAATGATCTTCAATCATGAAAAATTATCTATGAAGGTACTGAGAATCATGAACAACACTCAAAATGTCAACCCTTCAACATGCCTTGAGCACGAAACCACGTAGTACAAACCCTGCAGATGATCACTTAACACCCTAGATCACACTGTAATAGTAAGGGCCACCAAACCAATTGAAATTAGTTGTTAAAACCATAAATTCTGGTACTTCCTATCACTGGAAACCCTCTGTAAATTCAAATTTGAAATCAAATGGCTACTTTATGGCACTTTCAGCAAATCAACGGTCGATATTTGAAATTAGGTTCACTTTAAGTTGTGACCATCCAATCTTCATGCTTCGCAGTCTTTAGATCTTAACTCAACCACCAAAAGATAGAGAAACTTGACTAGGCCTACATCAAGAAGATCGACGGCCATCGCAAGTTCTTATACCCATCTGAGATTCTATCAGATTTCACGCCCACCATCAGATAAATAATCTTCCCCCATCTCTGACAACCCACTGACAAGAAACAAAATCAATGGTCATCGCAAGATCTTAAGCCTCTGACAAAACCCATAAGATTATATGTCGTCCATCGATTCACTGACAAGATCAGGGCACATTGGCACATCCAAAAACTAGGTCCCACTGACAGGATTCCACCTCATACTACGTGGACCAATTAAAAACCTCCAAATCAGCTCCACCTGACACCAAGACTGTTGGTGTTCTTTTTCCCCAAAGGTTAGCTTGGCATCAGGATTGACAGGGCTAGTGTCACATTCACTCAACACTCCAAATTTGATAGGAAAAAGAGCCAACTGACAAGGATCAAAGAGATATACTTCTGCACTTTGAGCTCCACATCACTCAGGTGGGTGTACCTCATCTTCACACTCATATAACTTGTGTCACACTATAGGCCTGTAGGTCACTGACTGTGGAATGGTTCTCAAACTCCTAGGTATCTTGTACCTCAATGAAGCCAATATCTCATGCAATAGCCCTACTTGCATGGAGTGAGTATGAAAACTAGAGACCTATCCTAACAAAAAGAAAGGGAAAAGGTGGAATAGAAAGGAAATGATTTTAAAAGGATTGAAAGGACCCATGAGATGCCTTAAGTCTCTGATAGACCAGTGCCCTGTCCATTGTGCCACAGAGTCAAATACCCTACTACAAGAGACATCTATGAAACAAGAAAATAATATACCCAATGTGTTGATGCCTGACATCAATCACACACCATGGACAAACCTCAGCTTAACACCCACATGTGCATTCAAGCATGCTATTATCCATCAAAGGATTTTAACCCTCCCCTTAGAAGAGACCTATGAAAGGACAATACATTAACTAGCATCCACTAGAAGACAAGCATAACCTATCCTTGATATCTCAGCTCATACATGTATAAACACTAACCCTGAACCAGTTACCTCTACGAAGATAGCTCCACTTACAAACACATAGGCAATGCAAATAAACAAATCAAACACCCTTGATGTATGATTAATGCATTCAGAATTCAAATTGAGATAGCTTGGTGATAGTAAGAATAAATTGAATCCTCATACATAAGACAAATCTGCTGCAACATGCATTGTATTCTTTGAACCAACAATGGAAACAAAACACCCTATATGCAAAGAGAAGGGGAAATCTACATAATAGAACCTTTCATGGAACCAGAAAAAGAACTCTCAACTGGAACCCTTTGAAAATTAAAAAAAACAACATATATAACCATGGTTACCTTGAAATCCCACACAAGTTAGGATGCAACAAGCTAAGGGTAACCATGGTTAGAGTTTTCCATCAATTAGGAATTTCAAAATCTGATACAACTCAGAGGGAAAACACTAAGTCCTGAATGCAATAAACACTTGATCTTCAATCATGAAAGAATCTCTGAAAGGCACCAAAGATCAATCAAAATTCTGCAAAATTCAAAGTGGAAGTGACCCTACAATTACTTTTGGTACATTTCATTTATTCCCCTATGGCAAGACACTCCTCTTCTGCAATCATCTCACACCCTAGAGCACATTGGAGCGACGGAGAAGATCAGTTTCACCAACTCTAGCCCTTCCTATCATCAATTTCAATCCTTTCCAGTCACTGGAAACATTCACAGACATTCAAAAATGAAGGTAAATGGTCACAAGCACTCACGGGCTCTAAGTTCCCAAACTATTTTCCCGTAGCCACGCAACCACATGGTCACAACTCTCACTGCCACAGGAAATGGGCAACAATTTTTGTCTGGTCGCATGATCACATAACCTAGAAATGGGCTATGTGAACATGCAACATGCCATTTCCCCGTGCCATCTTCATAACCACCAATGCTAGACCGTCACCACAAAAGGTCATGTCGCATGTTCGCAAGCCGAAAAACTAGCTCATGTGAACATGTGACAAGCCGCTAACATGCACCCTCCTACTTGGCTTGTCATCGCTAAGATACCTTGACCTGGGCCTGTGTTCAAATCCACCATCCTACCAGCTCGTGCCAACCAAAAACTGCCATGACACCACCTACCACCGAGCCCACCAAATAACCACAAATAGGCTCCAGCATACATGGCACCCTGTCACATGATCGCATAGCCCAAAAATGGGCTATGCGAACATGCGATAGCCCACGAACCTTAACTACCACCACAACCATCACCGCAATGGCCACCACATGGAGTTGATAGAAAATGTTAGTCACATGATCACATAGCCTTGCAAAAGGCTATGCAAACATGTGACTAACCCCCATCAAACTACCACCGCAACCTGCCATTAAGTTGTGGTCCCACCAAACAAAACCACCTTAGCACCGTGGACACGTGTCACCTGGTCACATGATTGCATAGCCAAAAACCAAGCTATGTGATCATTTGACAACCAACCCAAAGCCACCACAATGTGGCCTCCAGGACCATGAAACAACAACCAACATTGCGAAGAGCTGGGACCCGCGTGGACAGATGGGAAGCGGTCACATGATCGCATGTTAGAAAAGTCTACATGCAGCCATGGGATAGCCTATAAGGACATGCCATCTATCACCCCTTTGACACCAGGCCCAGGAAGATAAAGCTGAGAACCTTAGGAAAAATACTAAAATCGTAGGGCATGATTGCAGACATAGGAAAAATAAAGGGACCCGCCAGAGAGAAAGACTAACTGGGAACCGAGGTGACGTGGAAACTTAAAAGGCACATGCAGAAGAGGTATTTAAGTGACCCATGAAAAAGATAATGCATGAAAAGAATAAAGCTAGGGCACATTTGTATTCTGAAACCTAACGGCTAGATTCTGAATGTTTTGCCTAAGGTTTAACCAAGGAGCAGAAAAGTCATTGCAAAGAGCAGGGGAAAGGACCAGGAGCCATGAAATTTTTTGCACATGCTAACAGTGGCTCTATCTAGGGATGTATGCCTCCTATAGGCATAGCAAGGACTTAGAATCACTAGTTAAAGTAGACCATCCCATTGGACAAAAATAGGGAACCCAAAAATAGCCAACCGAACAAGGAAAGGAAACACACAGTAGAAAAGGGAAAGACTATACAAAGATCTATAGTATTTACAAAAGGGTCAAGGCCCCAAAACTATGATCAATACTTGCCTCTATCAAACAAATAGTTTTCATCTCCACAAAATAGAGGAAAACTAAAAACTCTGCTTCCATGCGACTGATCAAACTCATATCCATTTTCTAAAAGCTCGGAACAAAAATTACTATCACATTCCTCCTGAGGGCTGGAAAGGTAATCATACCAATTCTAAAAATGCTATGGCACATGCATGTTGCAGTTAAAAAGGGAAATGCTGAAGGAACTGCAACATAAATCACCTTCAAATTTACCACCACATTCAGGAAGCTTACTATCCAACTGAAAAGAAAAACTCTCCAGCTCTATCAAGCTGTCATTGCAATCGCTACTGGATCCATTCATACTATAAATTTGCACCTCCAAGGAGAAGATACACTGATCTTCATGCAAACACTAAGGGAACTCATCACATGGGGCATGATCACCGAACATAGGAGCAACATACATTTTGTCAACAACTGACAAAACCAAAAAATTTTGATAGGTGGGAAGAGAAACATCAACCTGTCCATGAGATGGTGAAGCTTGAGTAGCTGAAAGGCCACTCTTCCATGGCTTAGAAAAAGATTCAAAATAAAAAAAGGATTCAAAATCCACACAACTCTTCCAATTAGTACTCAAAACAATATCAAGGACCACTAAGTCACTTGAAATTGAGAAAACACTGGCGGCCTCATCATCTGACACATCATATATAACAGGGTTGCTACTTGGTGGTGCTGAGGTAATAAGGGGAGAAGAGGCACACATGTCAAAGTCAAATCCTATTGACTCATGTTCCATATCAAAATCAATGTGTGTTGGATGTAAGAACTTAGAGCCATCACCCCTTGAATACCTGAGATACTCACAAGATAATAAATCTAAAATTTGTTCATTGTGAAGTGAATAGCTATCCTCAAGAACACCATCTTCTACCATACAATCATTAGCAGTACCTTCATCTATCCAATCCTCTTCCTCATCTGATTGATTGCATAAACCTTCTGTCCCATACTGAGAAAAGGTATCACTTTCATGACTGCAAGAAAGAGTGTCAACACCTGACACATCTCCTTCATAAATTTCATCATTCTCAATATCAGCACTAATGAGCAAAGCCCTGAGTGCATCCTCAAGTTCAAGACTACTAACACCAAGTACCCAATCCCTGACACATACATAATGCTCTTCCCATAAGGCATCTGACCAATTGGTTGACTCGGGAAAACAAAGCTCCAGGAATAAACCAATGAAGTCAAATTCAAGAAACTCAACATCTTTAGGAAGCTCATCATATACTTCACAAAATCTATCATAAAACAAAGATATGGATAAATCCTTTCTACTTCCCACTTTTAATCTTACTAATCTTATGCAATCCCTAAGGATGCCCTCCTCTAATAATGCAAGCTCCTTATTCAACTTATCCATTAAACTTAGTGCACTACTTCCATATAATTTTGCCAAACTACAACTGAAAACTTGAAGTATGCTAACATCTTCTCACACCTTATCCTTCTTTTAGTACTTGACCACTTTATAAGGAACATTTAAAACTTGAAAAATACCTGAGAAAATCTTGCAGCATAAGACCTTTGGCTAGAAGGCAAGGCAGATCTTGGGCTCACCTTGAAGCTCCATCAGATAACTTTGTCATGCAGAGCTGCCACCTCCTTGATAGGAAAATGTATCACTATTTCTTCTTCCAACAAGCACAAAGCTACACCAAGTATACACACTATTTATCAGGAGGAACACTGATCAAATAGAGAAAGTCAAAGCCACCACTCAAAACTAGGTGAGAAGATATCAGTAAATGCTTATTTTTGTATTTGACTCTTTTTCTAGACTCTCCCTAGTGGAGTTGCCATCTTATTAGTGTCTCAAATGGGCAAATCAATCTGGTCAATATGATTATGATATTGCAAAATTTGTAACCATAACCAAAGCTCCTTAATAGGTTTTCCTTATGTTCTCCCCAGCAGAGTCGCCATCTTGTTGGTGTTATTTTTCCCCAAAGGTCAACTTGGCATCAGGACTAATAGGGCTAGTGTCACATTCACTCAACACTCCAAATCTGATAGGAAAAAGAGCCAACTAACAAGGATCAAAGAGAGATCCTTCTACACTTTGAGCTCCACATCACTCAGGCGGGTGTACCTCATCTGCACACTCATACAACTTGTGTCACACTACAGGCCTGCAGGTCACTGACTGTGGAATGGTTCTCAAACTCCTAGGTATCCTGTACCTCAATGAAGCCAATATCTCATGCAATAGCCCTACTTGCATGGAGTGATTATGAAAACCAAAGACCTATCCTAACAACAAGAAAGGGAAAAGGTGGAACAGAAAGGAAATGATTTTAAAAGGATTGAAAGGACCCCTAAGATGCCCTAAGTCTCTGATAGACCAGTGCCCTGTCTATTGGGCCACAAAGTCAAATACCCTACTGTAAGAGACAGCTATGAAACAAGAAAATAATATACCCAATGTGTTGATTCCTGACATCAATCACACACCATGACCAAACCTCAACTTAACACCCACCTATGCAATCAAGCATGCTATTATCCATCACAGAATTTTAACCCTCCCCTTAGAAGAGACCTATGAAAGTAAAATACATTAACTAGCATCCACTGGAAGACAAGCATGACCTATCCTTGATATCTTAGCTCATACATGCATAAACACTAACTCTAAACCAGTTACCTCTGTGAAGATAACTCCACTTGCAAACACGTAGGCAATGCAAGTAAACAAATCAAACACCCTTGATGTATGATTAATGCATTCAGAATTCAAATGGAGATAGCTTGGTGACAGTAAGAAAAAATTGAGTCCTCATACATAAGACAAATCTATTGCAGCATGCATTGTATTCTTTGAACCAGCAATGGAAACAAAACACCCTATATGTAGAGAGAAGGGGAAATCTATAGAACAGAACCTTTCATGGAACTAGAAAAAGAATTCTCAGTTGGAACCCTTTGAAAATTAGCAAAAACAACATATATACCCATGGTTACCTTGAAATCCCACACAAGTTAGGATGCAACAAGCTAAGTGTAACCACAGTTAAATTTTTCCATCAATTAGGCATTTTAAAATCTGATACAACTCAGAGGGAAAACACTAAGTCCTGAATGCAATTAACACTTGATCTCCAATCATGAAAGAATCTCTGAAAGGCACTGAAGATCAATCAAAATTCTAGAAAATTCAAACTAGAAGTGACCCTGCAACTACTTTTGGTACATTTTATTTATTCCCCTAGGGTAAGACACTCCTCCTCTGCAATCATCTCACACCCTGGAGCACACTGGAGCGGTGGAGAAGATCAATTTCACCAACTCTAGCCCTTCTTGTCATCAATTTCGGTCCTTTCTAGTCACTAGAAATGTTCACAAAGATTCAAAAATGAAGGCAAAGGGTCACAAGCACTTGCGGGCTCTAAGTTCCCAAATTGTTCGCCCCTAGCCATGCAACCACGTGGTCACAACTCTCACTGCCATAGGAAATGGGCAACAATTTATGCCTAGTCAAATGATCGCATAGCCCAAAAATGGGCTATGTGAACATGCGACATGCCATTTCCCCATGCCATCTTCATAACCACTGATGCCAGACCATCACCAGAAAAGGGCATGTCACATGTTTGCAAGCCAGAAAAATGGCTCATGCAAACATGCGACAAGCCGCTAACATGCATCCTCCAGCTTGGCTTGTCACTGCTAAGATACCCTGACCTGGGCCTACGTTGAAATCCACCATCCTACCAGCTCGGGCCAACAAGAAACCACCATGACACCACCGGCCACCAAGCCCACCAAATAGCCACAAATGGGCCCTAGCATACGTGGCACCTTGTCGCATGATCGCATAGCCCAGAAATGGGCTATGCAAACATGCGACAGCCACTGAACCTTAACCGCCACCACAAACATCACTGCAACTTGCCACCTCATGGAGTTGATAGAAAAAATTAGTCAGATGATCACATAGCCTTGCAAAAGGCTATGCAAACATGTGACTAACCATCGGCAAACCACCGCTACAGCCTGCCATTAAGTTGCGGTCCCACCAACCAAAACCACCTCAGCACCATGGACACATGTCACTTGGTTAGATGATCACATAGCCAAAAACTAGGCTATGCGATCATGCGATAGCCAACCCAAAGCTTCCACATCATCACCTCTGGGACCACGGAACAAACACCACCACTGCAAAGAGCCGGGACCCACATGGACAGATGGCAAGTGGTCGCATGATCACATGTCAGAAAAGTCTGACATGCGGCCATGCGATAGCCTATAAGGACATGCCATCTGTCACCCCTCTAACATCAAGCCTAGGAAGATAAAGCTGAGAACCTTAGGAAAAATATTAAAATCACAGGGCATGATTGCAGACATAGGAAAAATAAAGGGACCCGCTGGAGAGAAAGACTAACTGCGAACCGGGGTGACGTGGAAACTTAAAAGGCACATGCAAAAGAGGCATTTAAGTGACCTGTGAAAAAGGTAACATGTGAAAATAATAAAGCTAGGGCACATTTGAATTCTGAAACCTAATGGCTAGATTCTCAACATTTTGCCTAAGGTTTAACCAGGGAGCAGAAAAATCATTGTAGAGAGCAGGGGAAAAGACCAGGAGCCATGAAATTTTTTGCATATGCTAACAGGGACCACCGCCAAAGATACATTTGAGATAAATGAGATCAACAACTGGCATAAGATTGCAAGCCTCTGACAGATTCCATGAGAACTTATGCCCGTCGTTGGATTGATTATGGATGTCAAGACCCCTTGACCCATCAAAAAATTAGGTCCCACTGACACATGCTGAGTCATTTACCTATGGGCCAATAATAAAATGCTGACATGGCACACCTGGCATGTGGACCCACTTAAAAAGAAAAGCAACGTCACCCAATGAGATCAACGGTGGTCTTAAGATCTCATGCGTCTGATTCATTTCTTGCGAACGTATGCCCATTGTTAGATGGAGATGGTGTCAAAGCTGGGCCCAGGGAAAATAAAGGCTACTGAAACATAGGAAAAATTAAATCTCAGGACTTAGGAAAATTTAAAACTTGTAGGGTGCTAGGAACTTAGGAAAGATTAACTGGGGACTTAGGAAATATTTAAAGGGGACCCGTCGACACATGAAACCTAACCGCGCGACATGTAAAGAAGTCTTTTTTTTAAAAAAAGGCACATGCAGATTAAAAATTTTAAGTGACCCACAAAAAGGTAAGGTGAAAATAAAACAGGGCCAGGGCAATTTTCAACTTAAGGACCCAATGGCTAGATTTTTAAATTTTTTTTTTTTTTTGCCAGGGGTTTTAGCTGAAGACATGAAAAACATTGCAGAGACTAGGGGAAGAGAGCTAGAGCCATGAAATTTTTTGCACATGCTAATAGTGGCTCTGTCTAGGGATGTATGCCTCCTACAGGCATAGAAAGGACTTAGAATCACTGGTTTAACATAGACCATTCCACTGGAAAAATTGCAGACAACAAGGAACAAGCAAGGCAAACAGGCAACAGGACCAAAAACTGACAGACTGGGACAAAATAGGGCAGGGGCAACCAGCTTATTTACAAAATTTACAAAATTTACAAACCTAACTACTGTTCATGGAAAATAGAATACCTCAATTGAAGTATTTCTTCAAGAATTGTCCATGAACTGGCAATTCCTAAATATCACCATTTAATTCTTTGATAATGTATGAATCTTGGCCCTATTTCCCATGAATTAGATATGGCCCTAGCCAGATGGGATCAAATTTACCATGTTTCCCCTTATCCTCCAGTCTGGCATTCCAAACTAACACCAAATCACCAGGTTTAAACTTTCTGTCAAAAGTCTTCTTATCATATAAATTCTTAACTTGGAACTGCAATTTGGCATTCCTTGCAACTGATTCTCTTCTAGTCTCATCAAACCTAATGAGGTCCTCAATTCTCAACTGTATCTCATCATCTATGTCATCATCATATAGTTGAACAAATTTATACATTTCCAATAAGTTATTCTGAGGCATTCTTGCACGAACTCCATATACTAGGTCAAATGGTGCACAACCAATTGCCCTCTTCATAGTTACCCTATCAGCCCATAGAGCTAATGGAAACTTTGAATTCCATGCCCTCTTATTCTTTTCAAGAATTCTCTTTAATATTTTAATCAAACTCTTATTAGTAGATTCTGCCTGACCATTTCCTTATGGATGATAAGGTGAGGAATTAGAAATCTGAATTCCCAAACCTTTGCAAAAGTCCTTATATTTAGCAAACCTGAAGCATATGGCATTATCACTTACTATTCTCTCAGAGCACCCAAACCTTGTAACAATATTATTCATCATAAAATCAATTACCACCTTACTAGTTGTATTTCTTGTAGGTATAGCTTCTACCCACTTTGTAAAGTGATCAGTGGCAACTAAGATCCATGAGTTTCCTCCACTTGACTTTTTTGGTATCTCCCATATGAAATCAATTCCCCATTGTTGGAAAGGAGCCTGAACTTCTACTAGTTTTAATGGCACATTTCCTAAAACTTTAACCTTACCAAAGAACCTTTGACAAGCATCACACCTCCTCACCAACTATTCTGCATCCTTGAAGATTGTGGGCCACCAGAATCCTGCTCTCAAGATCTTATGAGTAGTTGTTTTACCCATATAATGCCCACCACAAACTCCCTCATGCATTTCTTTCAACAACTTGTTAGCCTGACCTTCATCTACACACTTCAAAAATATGCAATCCAAATTCTTCCTATACAATTTACACTTCACAATTACATACTTGATGGCTTGTAATTTTAATGTCCTTTTCTGATTATCATTCATGTTATCTAGACATTTCATGTTTCTCAAGTAATAGATGATATCATGATACCAAATAAAATCATCCATGTCACATGTATAATCAGCTTCAGAATGATTTACCTGATTTGCATCAAGATTGGATTGGGCCATCAGTTTTGCCAATCCTTGTCCTCTAACCAATTTAGTAATCTAGACATCAACATTGAATTCTTGGATCCTATTGATCCATCTGCATCTTCTTCCAGACACCTCCTGCTGTGAGAAAATATCCTTCACAGCTGCACTTGGCACAAAAGCAATCACAACTGCCCCCATCAAGTAACACCTAAAAGCCCTAATTGCCTTCACAAGTGCATATGCTTGTTTTTCACTTATGTCATACTTCAATTCAGTAGCTTGCAAAGATTTATTGAAAAATGCAATAGGCTACTCAAAACCATCCTTATTCTTTTGTAACAAAACTGCAACAATAGTGTGAAAAGATGCAAAGGAAAAGATATGCATTAGGACATTATAATAAGGTGCCTTAAGCACTAGTGCATCTTTGATAGCCTGCTTGATACTTTTGAAAGCCTCATCAGGCTCACCCTCCCAATTGATTGCAGATCCCTTCTTCAACATCTTGGAAATAGTTCTAGTAACCTCTGCAAAATTTGTCACAAACCTCCTTAAGAAATTGACCTGACAAAAGAAGGACCGAATTCCTTTAACATTCTTTGGTCTCTAAATGTTATCAATGGCTACTACCCTCCTAGGGTCAATTCTCCCTCCTTGCTTCCCAACTAAGTGGCCAAGAAACTTACCTTCAATGACACCAAAAGAACATTTCCTTGGGTTCAAAGAAATGCCAAATTCCAAGGCCCTCACAAATATTCTTTCTAAATGAGTGCAATTGTCTTTTTCCTCCTTGGAATAGGTAGTTAGATCATCTTTATATACAACAAGGAAATCATTTATGAAATCTGAAAAGGCAACATCCATTGCCCTCTAAAAAGTATCACCAACATTTGTGACGCCAAAAAGCATTCTCACATAAACATATGTCCCCCAAGGTGTTGTGAAAGCTGTCTTGAATTGCTATTATTCCTTGATAATGACTTGATTGCAGGCAGAGAAACCATCCATCATAGACATCAATTTGGATCTGGTTACTCTCTTCAACATAGCTTCCATATTGGGTAGACAATAATTATCCTTTAATGAGTTGATGTTTAGATTTCTGAAGTCCACACAAAGCCTAATGTCACCATTCTTTTTTCTCATAGGAACAAGGTTTGACACCCAAGAAGAATGCCTTATAGGCTTGATAATTCCAGCATCTCTCATCTTCATTAACTCTTCTTGCATCTTGGGTGCCAAAGTGGGATTAATAGGCCTTTGTTTTTGCCGGAAATGTTTAGCATCTTCTTTCAATGGAATAATATGCTAAAACAAATCTTCTTTATAAACCTTTAGGTCATCATATGACCATGAAAAAATATGCCTGAATTTTCTCAATAATTTGATCAAAGATTTCTTTACCTTTTGAGATATATCTCTACCAATGTATACCTTCTTAGGTGCCTCATGTGTTCCAAGATTTATCTCCTCTAGATTAGCATGATCTTCTCTTTTGATCTTCTTTTGAACTCTATCCTGGTTATCAAAGATAGTCTCCAAAACAACAAGCCCCTTGGGCACCTTGTTAGTTCTAAGTTGAATGACCTCATTGCCAAAGACAACCTCCCTTCCTTCTACTAACTCAACCAAGGTTGAACAACCAAATTCCTGACCATGATACTGATCCTCACAACCCATAAACTTCAAGATATCATTATCATCATCAAAAACTTGCCAATTCTCAATATTAACTGGTATGCTAGGCCTAGCCTGAATTTTAACTTTAGATATACTAGAAAATGTAATATCATTAGGATTAATTGCAGTATTGGCTAACAAGTCAGCCATCTTATTGTTACTCCTATCCTTCCACTCAATGTTGAAGGCATCAAAATGTTTAATCAAATCCCAAACTGCATTCCTATATTGTTTTAACCTCTTGTTCTTGGAAGCATATACTAACCTAACTTGGGACACCACCAACTCAGAATCACCAACAACACTTAAACACTTAATACCATGCTTTTGTGCCAACCTCAATCCTAACAACAAAGCCTCATATTCTGCTATATTGTTGGTACAAAAGAAATTCAATGTGAAAGAAAATTTGTATGTAATTCCATTAGGAGAAATAAGTAAAATACCTACTCTTGCACCATCTTTGCAATTTGCACCATCAAAGTACATTACCCACAAATCACCCTTCATAGAATTAGCACTTACCTCAATAGAGATAGGTGACAAAATAAGTTCCTCTTCAAATATAGGGATCTCTTCCCTAAAAGCATTAATATCAGTATCCACAAAACATGTAGTTTCATTATCAATATTTCTCTCAATCATGTGGCATACTCTTGGCTCTCATTCAATCTTGACAAACTGATCATCAATCTTGAAAGTGGCATAGGAAAGATCACACTATAAACTTCCACCCATGGCAGCACTCCACCTTCTAGATAGCAGCATCCCATAATGAGGAGAGATTTCCACCACCAAAACACTCATTGTTAACTCTTTCTCTAGATATGCTGCCAACCTATATGGCATTGCATTGATCATCCCAATAACTGGTACCTCCCTCTGATCCATTACACAAAATCTACCTTGCACTATATCAACTTTAAGGCCCAACTTCTCCATGATTTTGAAAGGCATGATAGTATTAGAGACACCACTATCAATCATAAAATTTTTGAACTTCATTCCATTCACAAGAACACTTAAAAAGAATGGATCAATATTTTCAAGGCTGGCATTGATAGAACTATCCAAGTATATTGGAGGAATTTGAGACATAATTCCCTGAGCAGCAACACCTTTCAAAGCCTTATCCTAAGATCCATTGCATGCAACATCATTTTTATGAACAATACCTACCCATGCAATAGCTCTATCTTTGTGTTCAGGGATCCTCAACAATTCTGACAATGGAACCTTAACTGTAATTCGAGATAATATAGATAACATATCAATAGGAGAAGAAGAAGGAATCTCAATCTACACTACCTTAATATCCTTTTGCTTATCTGACACATTAGGTGTATTGGCCACCCTCATTTTTTCAATCTTAGCCATTGTGTTAACTGGCCTCTCAATCTCACTAGAAATCTTTTCAATTCCAACTCCCTTAGGCTCATAATTCTTACCTTTTACATTCTTGAATTTCACCATGTGATCAACTTTTGATTTGTTCTCATTAGGTTCTCCAGAGTTGGTACTCCTTATAAACATTCCTGCAGCTTTCTCATTTATATCCCTTGCCACCATGCCTCTAGTTTGCACTTGGGAAATCATTTCTGTAGTAATCCTATCCATCTCTTCTCTAGAAGGCCTTCTCAAATTTACTGGCTCAAAAGAAGAGTTCATGTTACATGTCTTCCTATCAATGTCTTCACTATTAGAAAAAACTTCTTGATGAAAAAGGCCTTGATTGTGTCTCTTTACATTTACATATGCCTCTTCATCAAAATTAGAATCATCTTCATATCCTAGATATGAAGAAGCCATGTTGCATCCAACATCATCTTTATCTTCTTCTTGATCTATCTCCTCATTGCCACAATCTTGATTTGCAGCCATAGAATGTGCAACCACACAATGCTCTACAGAATGAGGGGACTGGCATGCAACACACCAAGTTATGTCCTCCATGACATTTATTGAAGCCTTTTTTAGAGGGTCAAGGACACCTCTATCATTTTTTCCTCTTACAGTAGGGATAATAGGGTTTCCATCCTTCCATTGGGTGTTGTAGGGGTAGTTCTGCAATCTATTCTGCTTATTAAAATTGTTGTTGAACTGAGGCCTCTCATTGGTAGGAGAACTGATGTTCCTATTTGTAGGTGCCTTCAAATGCTTCAATGCATTAAGCACCTTATCCAATTTATCTTCCTCTTTCCTCCTAGCTCCAAAATTCTTATCATTTTCCTTTTTGTATTTCTTGTCCCCAAACAACTTTGGGTCATCTCTCTTTCCCCCCAATTTTCTTGATATTTTCATATTGTTCTCAATATTGACAACAATCCTAAAAGCATCCCTAAGAGTTCTTGGTTCTTTGTCCCTCAACAAATATCCCATTTTTCCATCAAATGCATTGAAATATGTGGTCATACAGACATTTTCATCTAACCGCATAACTTGGAACAACTTATGCATACCCTTCTGAAATCTCATGTTGAATTCCGCTATAGTCTCATTCTGATTTTTCCTTATGGTATTGAATTCATTCAACATGAAACTAGCATTAGGCCTATCACCATACTGCTCTTGAAAACATCTCTCAAAAGAGTCCCAAGTATCAATACATTTGTCAGGAAGTCTCTTAAACCAATCTCTAGCATCCTCCATTAGAGATTGAACAAATAATTTCATGACCACATACTCATGCTCTACCTCATAATCATTAAGCATATCAACAAATAACCTAAGATGCTCCTCACAACTAATAGCATTATTACCAGCAAACTTAGGCACCTTATCTCTAATATCATTTCGAAAAGCATTTGGGTAGCCAAGAATTCCATCAAAACTAATTTTCCTATAGCCTTCTAGTTGCATAGGTCTTCTTTGAAAACTTGAACTAGTGTTAACCCTAGGATCAACATTAGCATCTACATTTATTTGTGCATTTGATTGCTACCTAGGATCAGTACCCATCCTAGCAGATGAAGAAGGAATTGAACTAGTAGCATTACTAAGTGGAATAGTAGTAGTCATAGATGGCATACCTAGTTCAGTAGTAGATGGGCCAAGAGCATTAGCTAATGAAGCCTTCAAAAACTAGATCTTTCTTCTTTTTTCTACAATGGAAGCTTCAATTTCAGCCTTCTCTAATTCTCTTGCAAGGTCCTCATCTTCTTTTCTTCTTCTCCCCATTTTTGTGTCCTTATTTAAATTGGGTGGTGGGACCCCGGGTATTGTCAATGATTTACTTGTTTGATGTCCCACCATCTTTTTCTTTCCTTTCTCACCAATGGCAACATCAGACCTAGTGATCTCATGCCCATCTTTATCTTTAGGAAAAGGAACATAACTTTGCACTTGTCTAACCATAGGGCCCTCCTTATCAAATTCATGATCTTGCAGTAAGCACTCTTGCTCACTCCTCAAGGCATCAATATCACCAAAGACATCATGCTGCAAAGTTTTAGGAGCAGAAGCAAGCATCTTGTTTCTCTCCTTCATTTCATTAATCTTTCTAAGGAGAGACTATCTTTCTATCAGAGCATTCACCTTTTCAGCCTCTCTCTCCTTTTGTAACTATATACTCTTTACTAACTACTTTAAGATTTTATCATTTGAATGTTTGTGTGTGTGGTTGATGATAATGAAATACCTCCAGAGGATGGACTAGTGCCTTAACCTAGGGCAAAAAGTCACCCAATTACATACATTAGCTGAAGATCTTGAATCAAACACTCTTGGGCTTAGGATAAGTGCTTTGCCTATTATCCCTCTCCCTCAAAAACAAGGACATCAGATTCTTACTTGGTTGTAAACTCACTAAACCCACCCAAAAGACTTTAATCCTAAGTTTGTTAGGAACTCAGAGATGACTTCACAATACTCTTTGTTTACCATATGCTAACACACTTTGTGACATTAACATATATGAGCTTAGAACTAAAACAAGAAGACATACACAAATGCAAGATTGGAACTCAATAGTATTTTTATTAACATATTCAGGATCAATATACAATCAAAACAACACAAAGATAGGAAAATACCCAAAATCCCACTCCTCTATCAGTATAACACTATCAACAACTAGCTAGGAGCAAAGAAAGTTTGGAACCCGTACTCAGTCAAAATTTTGTAACTTATACTCCCTAGTCATCTTGGAATTCTCAAAGAGAATGAAACAAGCTACGAATGACTTAGGGTTAGGGTTTCAACCACCCAACCAACTAGAAATGGTCATAAAGTTATTACAGGGTTGGAAACCTAGGCAACCAAGAGAAAGAAAATCCTGGAATGATCCTCAATCATGAAAAATTCTCTATGAAGGTACTGAGAATCATGAACAACACTCAAAATGTCAACCCTGCAACACACCTTGAGCACAAAACCATGCAATAGAAACCCTGTAGATGATCAATTAACACCCTAGACCACACTGCAACAACAAGTGCCACCAAACCAATCGAAATCAATAGTTAAAACCATAAATTTTGGTACTTCCTATCGCTGGAAACCCTCTGCAAATTCAAATTTGAAATCAAACGGCTACATTATGGTGCTTTCAAAAAATTGGCAGTCGATATTTGAAATCAGGTTCACTTTAAGTCATGACCATCTGATCTTCATGCTTCATAGTCTTTAGATCTTAACTCAACTGCCAAAAGACTAAGAAACTTGACCGGGCCCGCATCAGGAAGATCGACAGTCATTGCAAGTTCGCATACCCATCTGAGATTTTATCAGATTTCACACCCACTGTTGGATAAAGAATCTTCCCCCATCTCTGACAACCCACTAACAAGAAACAAAATCAATGGCCATCACAAGATCTTAAGTCTCTAACAAAACCCATAAGATTATACACCATCCATCGATTCACTGATAGGATCAGGGCCCATTAACACATCCAAAACCTAGGTCCCACTGACAAGATTCCACCTCATACAATGTGTACCATTAAAAAACCTCCAAATCAGCTCCACCTGACACTGGGACCACTACCAAAGATACATTTGAGACACATGAGATCAACGGCTGGCGTAAGATCTCAAGCCTCTAACAGATTCCATGAGAACTTATGCCCATCGTTGGATGGATTACGGATGTCAGGACCCCTTGACCCATTGGATAATTAGGTCCCACTGGCACATACTGAGTCATTTACTATGGACCAATAAGAAAATGCTAACATGGCACACCTGGCATGTGGACCCACTTAAAAGAAAAAGCAACATCACCCAATGAGATCAATGGTGGTCTTAAGATCTCATGTGTCTGACACATCGCTTGTGAACATACACCCACCATTAAATGGAGATGGTGTCAGAGCTAGGCCTAGGGAAAATAAAGGCTACTGAAACATAGGAAAAATTAAAGCTTAGGACTTAGGAAAATTTAAAACTTGCAGGGCGTTGGGAACTTAGGAAAGATTAACCGAGGACTTAGGAAATATTTAAAGGGGACCAACCAACACATGAAACCTAACCGCGTGACATGTAAAGAATTCTTTTTTTTTTTAAAAGGCACATGCAGATTAAAGGTTTTAAGTGACCTGCAAAAAGGTAATGCAAAAATAAAATAGGGCCAGGGCAATTTTAAATTTAAGGACCCAACGGCTAGATTTTTTTTTTAAAAAAAAAATTTGCCAAGGGTTTTAGCTGGAGACATGAAAAACATTGCAGAAACCAGGGGAAGAGAGCTAGAGCCATGAAATTTTTGGCATGTGCTAACACTACTTATACTCAAAGCTTACTGCATAAGTCATCCAAGCATGCTACTTTTTATATGTTTTCATCAATGATAAACATAGAGTCAGTACTGGCCTGTTGACAAATCTCCAATAATCTCCCCCTTTGGCATTGATGGCAACATATGGAAGGAAAAATGCCACCAATCCAAATGAATAATTATTTTATAACATTCTCCATTTCCTTAACAAAACTCCCCCAAGGATAGATCCTCCATCAACTGATGTAACTCTTCATTTCTTCATATTCAATACTGAATATACTCTCCCTTACTTTGTATCTTCCTTTTCTAATTTATTTCTTTTGTTATTTTTCATGACTTTATATATACTCCCCCTTTGACAGCAATGGAAAAGGGAACCAAGTCATTTAAGCTCTAGTACTACTCCTGAAGTAGAGTAGTCAACCATCCATCAGTTACTAAGGACTAATGCTCTTTCCACTTTCTCTAAGTAGAATCAGGGAAGGGAATTACTCTCAGCTTCTTCCTGAGATACTTAAAAGTATCCTTTGGTAAAGGCTTTGTGAATATATCTTCTAGTTTCTCCTTTGTGCTTACATAATCCAATTTGACTTCTTTCTCTACTACTTTCTCTCTGAGGAAGTGATACATAATCACTATGTGTTTTTTCTTTGCATACATCACAAGATTCTTTGACATGTTTATAGTGCTAGTGTTATCACAATGAATAGCAATATGATAATCAATCTGAATTCCAAAATCCTTTATCATCTCCTTGATCCAAATAATTCTGGAAAAATTCAAGGCTATTGCAACATACTCTACTTTTGTTGTTGATAGATAAATACTATTTTTCTTCTTGCTTGTCTAAGTGACAAGTCTGTCACCAAGAAACACTGCTCCTCCTAATTTACTCTTTCTATCATCCATGCATCCTACCTAATCTGCATCTATCTATACATGAAGCTCAACATTCTCTAAGTTAGGATACCATAAACCATAATCTATAGTGCCCTGCAGATATCTAAATATTCTTTTTACTGCCATGAGGTGAGTTTGTTTAGGCTCTACTACAAATCTTCCAACTATGCCAACTTCATTAGAAATATTAGGTCTAGTTTGAGTAAGATATATGATTTCACCAATCATAGACTTGTACAATGTTGTATCTACTACTGTAGAATCATCTTCTTTTGTAAGATTTCATCTTGTTATCATAGGTGTGCCCACTGGCTTGCAATCATCCATCTTTAATGTCTTCAAGATCTCTTTCACATATTTATTTTGATTTATGAATATAGCTTTGTCTATTTGCTACACATTCAATCCTAAAAATTATTTTATAGGTCCAATCATTCTCATCTCAAACTCACTTTACATATCTTTAGCAAATTTTGTACTAAGTTTTTCATTACATCCTAACATAATGTCATCAACAAATATAGCTACAAGTATTAAGCCTTCAGATGTCTCTATTATGAATAGATTATAATCTACTTCTCCTTTCTTGAAATGAATTTTTGTTAGATATCCATCAAGTCTCTCATACCATGCTCTAGGGTCTTGCTTAACTCCATAGAGGGCTTTCTTCAATCTGCATACCATATCAAGTTTGTCTGATAAGGTGAATCCTTCTACTCAATGTATACTTCTTCCTTTCACTCTCTATTCAGGAATGTTGGATTAACATCCATCTGATAAACTTTGAATTTTTTGAATGTTGCATAAGCTAAAAAGAACTTAATGGATTCTAATCTACTCACTGGTGCAAATGTGTCTGAATAATCAATACCTTCTCTTTGTGCATATCCTTTACATACTAACCTTTCTTTATTCCTTACTACTGTACCATCTTCATTCATCTTGTTTCTCAATATCCACTTTGTTCCAATCACATTCTTATCACTAGGTCTTGGGACTAGTTTCCAAGTATCATTCTTGATAATCTGATCTACTTATTCTTTCATAGCATCATGCCAATCTAAATCATTACATTCATCTTCAACACTTAAAGGTTCAATCTAAGATAGTAAACATACCACCTCATTGCTTGCAGAACTCTTTTCTTTTGATCTTTTTGTGACTTTTCTGCTCTAATCTCCAATAATTTAATCCTTAGAGTGATATCTAGATGTAAACTTTGGAATTTTAGGTGATACTATCTCATCTTCCTTCTGAGTGTCTTCTTCACTGGTTTCAGGGTCAAGGAATAATACATCAATACTATCAAACATCTCTTCAACAATTTTATCACTAGTGGAAGGTCTAGGTTCTTCTTCAATTATAGGTGAATAATCATGATATCTTTCTTGAACTGTAAACTTTTCATCAATCTTAACATGATCACTTTCAATGATCTTCTTCAATCTCAAATTAAAACATCTATAAGCTTTTCTTTTAGTAGAGTAGCCAAGGAAAATACCTTCATCACTTCTTGCATCAAACTTGCCTATTGTTTCATCTCTCTTGAAGTAGCACTTGCTTCCAAAGATTCTAAAGTATTTCACTATGGGAACATTACCAAACCATAGCTCATAAGGTGTCCTATCCATTCCAAGCCTCAATTGTATTTTATTTATGGTATAGACTATTGTATTGAATACATCTCTCCAATACGTGTGTGCAACTTTTCCTTCAATTATAATGGTGCACGCTGTATCAAGGATGATCATATTCCTTCTCTCTGCAATCCCATTCTACTGAGGGTTCTAGGTGTACTCAGTTGTCTCTTTATGCCATATTCTTCACAGTACTCATAGAATCCATCAAAGGTGAATTCTTCTCCTCTATCCGATCTTAGACATTTTATCCTTAACCTAGATTCATTCTCAACCTTAGCTTTGAATATTTTGAAATTCTCAAATGCTTCTAACTTATCTTTTAAGAATGCAACTCACACCATTCTAATGTAATCATCAACAAACAAAATGAAATACCTTTCACCATAGTATGATCTTGTTTGAGTTGGTGCACATAGGTCTGTATCAAGTAGATCCAACTTGGTTTCTACTGAATTGTACTTTCTTTTGAATGAATTTCACACATGCTTTCCCATCACACATTCCCTGTAAATAGTATCAAATGGATTTTCTATGCTGGGTAGGTCTCTTACTTCCTTCACATTACTTATCTTTACTATGTTATCAAAATTGTTATGACATAGTCTTTTGTACCATAGCCAACTATCATCAACTTTAGCAACAAAACAACTTGATTGAATTAGGTTGAAAAATATTACCTTTAGTCTTTGAACCTAATGCAATCATAACACCATCCATATTGTTAATTATGCACTTGTTGTCTTTGAACTCCAATTGATAGCCTTATTGAAGTAACTGCCCAACACTAAGAATGTTATGTTTCAAACTATCTACATAGAGAACATTATCAATTTTGTTCTTTCCATCCAATGTGAAAGCTCCTCTACCAATGATAGGTTTAGGAGTGTTATCTCCAAATCTAACCATGCCACCATTGTATTTGTCTAGATGAACAAATCTATCTTTATCAGTTGTCATGTGATGTGAATAACCACTATCTATAATCCAATATGTCCTTATTTTTGCTTGTGAAATCAATGCTAGCTTTTGTTCCTTTTTCTCATCTTCATGATCCATATCATCATTCATTTCCTCTATAATAGCAATGAATCCAATTTCAACTTTAGCTGAATCATCATCTGATACTCCATCTTCAACATAGTAATATTCCTTTGTATACTTAGGCTTGTAGTTGTTCTTGAACTTCTTAACTCTTGTAGGACACTTAGATGCAAAGTGACCAATCTTATTACATGAAAACCATTTGAATGGAAATTGACCTTCATATTTTCCTTTTCTTTCTTTTCTCTTTTAGAAATCATAGCAATGAAATCATCTAGAGCTTTTTCTTCATCATCATCATCATCAAAATTACTAGAGGTGTTCAAGATTTATTACCATGGACCGAAGCTTTGAAGGCTATGATATTGCTATTAGGATTCAACTGTATAGTTTTTTGAGTCAAACTCATTGACCCATATTTCATGAGTAGTGGTTCACATGAATCCATCTCTCATGAGAATGAATAGAACACTTTGCACTCATTGGATCTAGGTGATGCTCATAGAGGTGAAGCCCCAGGACTTCCTGGGAGGTCACCCATCCTAATACTACTCTAGCCTGAGCACGCTTAACTATGGAGTTTCCTCCATGGTTAAACCCACTCTACTTGCAACCCCATTTCCTCCATAGAGGAGTACTAGGATGGGTGACCTCGTGAGAAGTCTCGGTGCTTCACCTCTATGAGCATCACCTAGATCCAATGAGTGCTAAGTGTTCTATTCATTCTCATGAGAGATGGGTTCATGTGAACCACTACTCATAAGATATGGGTCAATGGGTTTGACTCAAAAAAACTACACAGTTGAATCTTGATAGAAATATCACAATTTGACTTGCTGTGGATAATATTTCATGCTTTGAAGGTTATCTCACTTCTAGGCTCTGTCTCCAAACTTGATATGTCAAATACAACAATCTTGTTGATTAAGGTTTCTCTTTCAAAGTTTGCTAAAAATTGCAGTCTCATCAAGGATGTTTATATTTCTCTCATATTATGGTGTCAATTTAGTCATGAGTTTATCCATGACGTCTTCTTCTGAAATTTCTCCACCATTATTTATTGTTCTAGCAACTACTTCATTAATCCTTTGATTGTAGGCTCTTATGTTCTCCTCAGGTAGCATCTCCAATGTATTGTAATTTTTCTTGTTTATCTCCTTCAAAAATGTCTTCTAGGTGCTTCCATATCTTGTAGGTAGTTTCTACTTTCTTTGTCTCTGAAAACTCACTATCAAATAGGGCAATGATAAGGGCTACTTTTTCTATTGTATTCTGATGGAACAATTCCTTATGCTTGTCAGTAGCATCATCCTTTGTAAGATCTTCTAAAGAAGGGATCTTGGCTTCTTTGATAGCCACTTGAAAAACTTCAAAAGTAATGCATTATAGATGTGTCACCATCTTGTTCTTCTAGTCAAGACAATTCTCTCCATCAAACTTAGGACTCTCTTTTATGAAGAATTCCATCAGATCAACCTCAAGGTGTTAAACTTTCTCTCTGAGACACTTGGCTCTGATACCAATTATTAGGAATAGTCCCAAGAGATAACTGAGAGGGGTTGGGGGGGTAAATCAATTATCTACAAGTTTCAATTCTTTATCTAATTAAGTATACTTTAAATTTTAAGCATAAATACAATGAAAAAACACTTGATCACAACACCAATATTTTGGTTACAGGGAAACACAATTAGGTAAAAACTCTGGTGGGAATTGACACACACTAATAATATGCACTAGTGTATTATGATCCTTGTTAAAAGATCCTTAATCCTATTAGGAGTTGTCTTTAAAATGTATTTAGTATAGTGACTTGGTCAAGGGTCGGACCCTATTAGGAGTCTTTTACACTTAACCCTTTTAGGGGTGAGGACGCATTATCCAAGAGCACACTTCTCAAAGGGGTGAAGGCTAAAACCTTCTGAATAATAGATACATACTATATCTAGATCTTAGTGAACTGCACTTTGACCTGTTGTCTAGATCAGTTCCAATGTATAGCATAAACACTTTACTTGATAACATAGACCTTCGACTGATGGATCCACACTTCGCACTCTCTACTCTTCTCTTCACAATCAACTATGAACCATATCTTAGCAATCACAAATGACTGCCTATAAATATCTTTCCTCCAAATGATATGATCAAGAAGGCCTATTAGAACCACCTAAAAATCATATTAGAGAAACCATAACACATTCCAATAATAATTATGTCAGCTCTACTAAGCACGCAACACAAACTGGGACCTATCCAAATCAATAAGTGTAGATGCATGCTACACACTGTCAGCTCTACCAAATTAATTGATACTTTCTCCTCAAGCTAAACTACATCATGTGCTCTTAACCAAACATTCTTATGTCTTCTTCAATCACTAATCTAAGAGCACATACCAAAATGATAGGTGCAACTTTTGTGCCAACATAATCTTTGTCAGCTCTTCTAGACAAAGATAAAATACTGTAACTGATGAATAGAAACTACATAACTTCACTTATACTGATCATTAGACTCTACATCCATGAATGTAGAATTAATAACATGTCTTCATCACATATCCAAAGGCACAAGGTTCCATGATGACTTTATAGACAAACACTCATAGAAGACTCCTTATAACTCTGCCAGGAACACTGTTGACACAAACTGCTATATAATTGTCTATAATCAATATTAACCTCTGTGTTCATGATATCATACTGATAACATGTCTGTGGTACTTATACTCAAAGCTTACTGCATAAGTCTTCCATGCATGCTACTTTCCATATTTTGTCATCAATGAAAAACATGCAGTCAGTACTAGCCTGCTGGAAAATCTCAAACATGTTCAAGGTATAAACAACATCACCAATAGCTTCACTCTAATGAACATGTGACAATTTCCTTCTAGAAACATGGTTCTAGAATCATTTAGTATTGTTATGTTTCTTCACTCTCCAATCTGATTCTATTGTGGTATTATAGGAGATAATATATTTCTATATATTCCATGCTCTTCACAATAATTATTAAATATATCTGAAGTAAACTCTCCATCTTTTTGTGATCTCAAATATTTTAGCTTCAAACTGGATTCATTCTCTACTTTTTATTTAAATCTTAAACTTGTCAAAAGATTCATAATTTTCTCTACGAAATGCAACCCACATCATCCTATAAAATTCATCAACCAAAAGTATGAAATGCATCTCACCATAATGATATCTTGTTCTTGTGGGACCACCACACATATCTATATGTAGTAGATCTAACTTTCTTTTAGTTGAATAAGATTTTCTTTGAAAACTACTTCTAGATTGTTTCCATATCACTCATTCTCTACACTTGGTGTTAGATGGTTTTACAATTTTTGGTAGATCTCTAACAAAAATTTTCATACCTGATGTCACAATTTTATCAAAATTCTCATAACAAAATATTTTATGTCATAGGCAACTATCGTCAATCTTCACAACAAAGAAAGAAGCCTTAGATGTATTCAGCTCAAATACATTACCTCTTGATTTAGTACCTAATGAGATCAAAACTCTTGTCTTACTTCTGATAGAACATTTCCCATTAATTAACTTAAATTGAGAACCCTTGTCTATAAGTTGTCCAGCACTTAAAAATGTATGCTTAAGTCCATGAATAAATAATACATCATTAGTATTAGACTTACCATCCAGATAAATTGATCCAATTCCAATGATAAACTTAAAAGTATTATAATCAAATATAACTATACCACCATCATACTTAGTTAGCTTAACAAACTTATTCTTATTACGAATCATATGATGTGAACAATCACTATCTATGATCCATTATGATTTCTTCTCAACATGTGAAACAAGGGCTTTCTCTTCATGAATAGGTTTATAATCGTTAATAGAAATAAATCAAATTTCATCGTAGTCTACATTATCTGTTAGGATTAGGTAATACTGAGAAGGGGGTGAATCAGTATTACTGAGCTTTGATTTAAACTTGAAGCAATTCTCAACAAACCATAATATTGTTGAAATGAAAAGAATAATAAAACATAATAAATAAATCATGACACCATGATTTTTTCTCGAGGAAACCTTGGCTAAGGGAAAACCCCGGTGGGGATGGTACACACACCTATGCACTAAAATATTATATCCCTGTTAGGAGATCTAGCCCTGTGAAGAGCTTATGATTACATAGTATATTTCCTTGTTAAAGGATTACAAAACACTATTAGGGGTATATAGAATGCCTAGTTAAAGGCGGTGAGAAAACTACTCTTACAATAAAAACTATTACAAAAAGTTCTCCAAAAATGTGAACAATACAAGCACTTATCTTTCTTAGATAGTTCCAGTTATAGATCTGAAACTTACTGATCTTGCATCTAATCTCTTCTCTCAGATTCACAACCTTGCTTCATGCTCATAATCATCATGCTTATCACTTTCATAAAAGTACTTTATACTTATATAAAAAATGATATCCAATCAACTTCACAAATACCATACAAAACATAATAATTAATTATGTAAAGGGTAATTATGAAGTTAGCGATCATATATTACCCAAGTGTTGGAAAATATACTTCATTCATCTAACTTAGCATGTTACCATATCTGCTAACCTTGCTTTAATCTTTGCAACTGCTCATATGCTTTGTTATACTGAATCTCTAACTTTGCATACCTTCAGATCATTGAATCTCACTGATCTAATCACCAAAACTCATGCGCTTTAAATTGAAGCATATATATATATATATATATATATATATATATATATATATATATATATATATATATATCCTTTTTGCTAACTTCGCAAGCCATAATATCTTATACAAGGGTATGTGTAGGATCATGGTATACCAAACTAGGCTCTTAAGTGGCAATGAAAACTCAAAAAATAAGGGTTAGGAAAGTTGACATAAAAATTTGAACAGGTTATCAATCTTATATATAAAATATGTAACAAGAGAATGTATATAAAAGTGAATTTAGTTTCTAAGATACTAGCCATTTTTGAAAATAAATTATTCTATATGGGTGAAATTTTCAAATTTCAATGCAGGGTATGTGCAGGATCATGGTATGCCAAAAAGTGGCGATGTAAAAAATAAGTCCTAATTGATAGACTCTTTGAAAAATAACTATTACTTTAAAAAAATATATCATTTTTGAAATCTTAAATATACATCACATTCTAGTGCTTCACCTCATAAAATAATAATAAACAATTATTTCAATTTTATGAATTTTTGACTAAGTTAAGGTGGGGAGGCACGAGACTTTTTATATTCAAGAAAATTTGTAGCAAAAAAATCACAATTCAAGAAATATACATCACAATTCAACTATAATTCTAAAATCATAATTCAAGAAATATAAATCACATCCGGACATGATTCTACTACTTTTTTTAATAATCTTATAAAATAATATTATCATTTGATTTTGTTTAATGTGGTCATACGTACACCTATTTGTTATCTTTCTACTCTTGATTGATAGACTTAATGAAAAATAGCTACAACTTTCAAAATGTATAACGGTTTTGAAATCCAAAACATGTGCACATTCTATGGTTTTCCTACTACAAGAAAAATAAAAAAAGTTTTCAATTTCATAAAGTTTAGACTAAGTTAATGTGTTCATGCTTGAGATTTTTTGTATTCTAGAAAATTTGTAAAAGAAAAATCATAATTAATTATTTATTTAGAAATAAATTTACAAAAAAATATTTGTCACATCTAGACATGAGTCTACTAATTATATCTAGAATCTTGTAAAAAAATCTTATCATTTGATTGTGTTTAAGGTGGTCAGACATACACCTACTTCTTATTTTTTCTTGAAAATTTCATACTACTACATTGAAATTTGAAATTTTCAACATATAGAATAATTATTTTTCAAAAAAGCCCTAGTACCTTAGAAACTAAATTCAATATACTACAAATTCTCTTCTTAAATATTCTTGATATAATATTTATAGTTTGTTCAATTTTTTATGTCAACTTGCCTGAACCTGATTTTTTGAATTTTCATTGCCACTTAAGGGCCTAGTCTTGCATACCATGATCCTGCACATACCCTGTAGTAGTATAAAAACATCAGGAAAAAGATAAGAAGTAAGTGTATTTCTGACCACCTTAAACATAATCTTGAAAGATAATATTTTTTTACAAAATTCTAGATATAAGTAGTAGACTCATGTTCAGATGTGACGCATATTTTTTTGTAATTATTTTTCAAGTAAATAATTAATTATAATTTTTCTACTATAACTTTTGGAGAATAAAAAATCACATGTCTGACCACCTTAACTTGGTCTAAAATTCATCAAATAAGAAACTTTTAGTATTTTTCTTGTATTAGGAAAAGCATAGAATGTGACACATATTTTAGATTTCAAAACTGTTATATCGTTTGAATGTTATAGCTATTTTCTAATTAGTTTATCAATAATATGATAATGTCAGGATAAAGATAAGAAATAGGTGTATGTCTAACCACCTTAAATATAATCAAATGATAATATTTTTTGACAAGATTCTAGATTTAAGTAGTAGACTTATGTCTAGATGTGACACATTTTTTTTATAATTTTATTTCTAAATAAATAATTTATTATGATTTTTATATTAAAAATTTTCCAGAATTTAAAATTTCACGTGTCTAACCACCTTAAATTAGTGTAAACTTCATCAAATTGAAAAAAATAAAATTTCTTCTCATAGTAGGTGAAGCATAGAATGTGATGCTTGTTTCAAATTTTAAAAATGTTATACTATTTGAAATTTATAGTTGTTTTTTTAATTAGGACTTATTTTTCACATCACCACTTTTTGGCATACCATGATCCTACACATATCCACAATTCCATTGCTAACAAAAACTGTAACACTATAACATGTTACACTATTTCTGGACTTAGTCATTTTTATGACTGTGACAACAGTACTAAACTTCTCATCGTGCGATCACTCAAACATAAGTGTTTCCATGAATGGCAACCATTAAGTGATCCCCAGTGCTACACAACATCACTTCCCAACAATCTCTCCCTTTGGCATTGATGGAAACACTTAGAAAAGTGACTAATTGTCAAAATACATCTCTCTTCTTTTCATTTTCTCTTTTCTACTTTTTTGTTTTATACATCTTTTTCTTCTTACTATTTTTCTTCTCTTTTATTTTTTCTCTACATACTACTCTACTCATTTTTCTTTCTCTTCCTCTCCCTTTAACATCAATGGCAAAGGTTCATTCAAATTTTCAAAAACTTAAGCACAAAATGATTTAGTGCTTACTCACTAGTTTTAACACATCTTGGATGGAGTTTTCCGAGGTCTTTACTTTCTCAACCCATGACTTTATCAGTAGCTCACTGACATGGATTAATCCATTCAATGCATATGAAGCAGTCTCCGCTACCTTTAGCTTAGTCGGTATAGAAAAATTCATTGATCTTTCAACCTTTTCCATTTATGAAAGATGAGTCCCTAGTATTGAAAGCTTAGGGGTTATAAGGCTCTTTAGTAACCTAAACCTGTCTACAACTCTCTCTTTCTCCATTTCCAATACACTAATGTTATCGAACAACTTGGATACTTGTTTGTCCATTTCATTCACAGTTAGTGAAGATGTTTCACAACTGTCCATCAAGGTATCAAGTGTAGCCATATCCTTGGCTAAAATATTCTCAATATTTTGTACATGACTGCAAGAACTTATGTAGTAGCTGCAAATGTTTCTGCCTTGAGCTATGCAATTATTGGCCTTGAGAGTTGTAGCCTTGAGAATGTCTAAGTCCCATGAGATGGACTAGCATACTTCTCTTAGCTTCTTCTCCATAAATCTCTTCTCTACCTTATCTTCTGCAGTCTTTAAAAATGATTGAAAATTACTGTCAAAACTATCCAATACCATACCTAGATTTTTAGCTTCATCTTTTTCTTGAAAGAAAATAGGTGTGGGAAGTTGTTTATTTACTATTTCTACAACCCTAGCCATTACCTTTACTCTTTTGTCCCCTTTCTACACTAACCTTTCTTTAGCCTTGGTGAAGGCCATGAAGGATAGCCTCATAAGCTCAACCTCAACCATATTTTCTACATCAACACTTACAGTTTGGCCATGCTTGCCAACAATAAGGTACAAGAGGTGTCATGTTCTAATTTTTTCTCTATTCTGATCTCATTTATTTTCTCTATTTCAGTCTCTTCTTCCTTCTTTTCTTGTGATTTCTCTTCTTGTTTCTCCTCTATTTTTTCTTCTTCTTCATGTCCTTGGACTTCAACTTCCATCGCATTGTCCAAATTATCCAAAAATGGATCATTTATATCATGCAAAGTGTCAAGGGTCATAGGCACACCAGAGACAAAGAAATCTAGTTGCATGCTAGCTTTTTCACTTTGATCTACTATATTGGAACTCTCTCCTAATCCTAAAGACATAGGTTTAGTGAGCTTACGTGGTGATGTTTTCTTTGGAATATCACTCATTAGGATTTTATCTAATGACTTTTGAGTGTCCTCAATTACTTCATCACACTTCCTTGCCATGATTTTTACCAGTCTAGCCTTTGTCCTCAACATGGGTTTTAATGCATTTATTATCCTCTCCCTTTCTTGTATTGAGATAACATATAACATGTCCTCAATAGATTTATTCCTTATATTTTCATCTTCTGACTATGCCAATTTCTTCTTTATTTCTAGTTTGTTATACAATTCTTTAGGGATACTCCCTTCAATTTATAACATATTTTTCTTGAAAGATATGAGATACTCAATGATAGTATCTTCAATGATCACCTGATTCTTAGAATCATATCTTTCATAGTACTTGTCATCTATCTTCAAGTTACCATCCTTATCACTCTCTTCTGTAGTGACTTAAGGTCTGGTTTCCACAAGGTTTGTGGATCCCTTGGTGCTACTTTTTCTTCTTCTTTCTCAAGAACCTTTTTCCTCTTTCTTCTTCCTCTTCACTTCTACTTCTTTCTCCTTGGGACTGTCCTACTTGGTTGATCTTGTAGATCTTCTAGGAATTCTCATAGGTATGATTTATTATACTATTTACTCTTATGTAGGTGATAGGTCAATTATATTTAGTGTAAAATTGATTGTCTTCTCTACCTCAGTAGGGGTAGATGAGTCAATAGCTATGCTAGAGGATGCCTCCATCTTTGTTCTTATGTTTATTAAATGATCCTTAGTTATTCCTACCTTCACAGTGATATCTTAAACAATTTTACTTATCTTTTTCTTCCTTTTAACTTTTTCCTTCTCTTCTCTGACTTTTTCATTTTTCTCTTTGTATGTTCCCCATGTTTCTTGTGTCGAGTATATTTTTGCTTCCAGTAGATGATTTACTTGCATGGTTAGAACCTTGGAACTTACTTCATATCCCATGGGGTAACACCATTTCATCTTTGGTTCTATTGCCTCAAAGAAGATACAATCAGTTTCAACCATGAATTATATAGTGTCCAAGCATACTTTTCAACAATATTCTCAAGTATTCTGAACCTTTCCTTCATTTTCCTTTGTAGTATATTTTTCATGGAAAATAGTTCACCATCAACCCAATTCTTGTCTTATCTCATATAGCTTTGTGAATTCTGAATTCTAGTAGGTACATCTTCTTTTTATTCCCTAGGGTGCATGTCTGGAAACTTGTGAATGATGTGGATGTACACATGGACTAACAAGGACCCAAATCTAAATATTTTAGTCCAATCTTTCTTTATCACTTTGACATTTTAAAGGAACTATTTTTCATGTACTTCATAGAGGTTATATTTCTTGTTTTTCTTTACCATTATATATGCCATCATATCAACTCCAGTTGATACGGAGTTTGTTCTGCTACTATAAAATAACTTGTAACCCAACAACATTTCTACCAACCTAACATCTTCCTAAAAGATATCATTGACTGTCTTTTCCCTCTTATCCCACTTGGAATGGGTTAGGGTTTCTACCTGTTTCCTCAAATTATTTTCTAATATAGGTAGGGCTCCTTCATTATCAAGGACTATAATCTCATGAATCATTTGTGTAAAAATGTTTACTAGTTATTCCCCAATCCAAATAAACTAACCATGAACTCTGCTAAGAATGATCTTGAACCATTCAATTTTCATGAATTTTGTGGGTAGGGTTAGCTTGATGATGGATTGATCTTGTAGATGTTTAAATTCTTCTACCATGGATCCATCTTCTTCTATCATACCATCCAATTCATTATAAATTTTTACATCTCCAATTATTTCATACATGCAGTGTATGTATGCCCTAATGTCTTGTACGTATAATACGCCTATTGGGGTTTGTGAAAGTGCTTCCTCTAGATCATCCTCACAAGACATGAATGGATGTTTCTTTATTTTTTACCTAGGTCTATCCATGACATCATAAACCACTGGTGCACCTATGACTTCTTTATGAGATTAGGTCTAAATACCTTAAACATGCTTGAATCTAGTAGTTTTCTTAATGCAATCATGAAATCTCTCATGTGAAGACATAGTGTCATCAACTGTCTCTCCCTGAATTGATGCTTTGTTTAAAACTTTCACCTTCCATATCTTGTCATCCTCCTTGCTCTCTAATTTCTTGAAATTATTATCAAACTCATTCATGTACTCATTAATACTCTTACCACTATCACCAACATTCTTCCTTATAACAACAAGAGGTGATCCTCTTGGTTCACTTGATCTTCTTATTCCTCTTTTGTTGTCATCGCCATTGTATCTGCAAAACTTTGCAATGTGCCCAAGGTTTTTGCATTTGTAACATGTAGTAGGTTTCCTTCTATCTTGATTTACTTGTAGTTTACAATACTTTTTGGTGTGTCCAAAGTTGTTGCATTTTTGACACGTGATCTTGGCTGATTCTTCTTTGACATAATCTTTCTTGTACCTAGACTGATATGGTTTTTTGCAATCTTCTTTCTTGTGTCCATACTCATAATAGTTAAAACAATAGTTGGTAAAGGGTTTAGAGGTACCTTTACTTCTACAATCTCTTTTCATATGCCCAACTTTATTGCATCCAAAGCATCTACCACTGAAAGGTATGATCTATTCTGTAGGTTCTCCATGAGTAGGTATTCCTTCATGTATAGGTCTTTCTTTATCCATCGCTCCACTTGCTTCTTCATTGGTTTTAGAACTTTTTTCTTCATTGAATCCAACTCCAGTCATGCCTCCTTTAGGTTTTTGTCTTTCTCTTTGCTCATAAATTTTCTTACTGCTCATGTGCAATTTCTCAATGTGTAATTTGGCTTGAGTGCATTCACCTTTAATGATCTAATTTTACTTCTCCAATTCATGATATTTTTCCTTGTAGTGATCAAGTTTAGTCTTCATTAGTCCTATTTGCTCATTTTCTTCCTTCAGTGATTCTTCAACTTTTCTCCTAGCATCTTTTTTTATGTTGGATCTCTTTTGTCATCAAAAGATTGATCTCCTCTTTCTCTTGCTCCAACCTTTTTACTTGATTTGATGTATCATTAGTTGAGTATTCTTGGATCTTGTATATGAGATCTTGTTTTTTATTTCTTGAAGCTTCTAGTTATTCCTTTAGTTTCCTGATGAAACCATCTGCTCTTCTTAATTTTAATTTCAATGTACCATTCTCAGCCTTTTCTTTGTCTAGATCTTCAAGTGCTTCTTTAAAGCTCTCTTGAAAACTTTTTGAATCCATTTTGATCTGCCTTAAGCTGTTAGGCTTTCTCTCCAAGGGCCAATACCTCTAATACCAATTGTTAGGATTAGGTAATATTGAGAGGTGGGGTGAATCAACATTACTGAGCTTTGATTTAAAGTTTAAACAATTATAAACAAACTATAACACTACTGAAATAAAAATAATAATAAAACATAACACATAACTCATGACACTATGATTTTTTATTGAGGAAACCCTCGCTAAGGGAAAACATTGGTGGGGATGGTACCCACAACTATACACTAAAATATTATGTCCTTGTTAGGAGATCTAGCCCTATTAGGAGCTGATGATTACTTAATACATTTCCTTGTTAAAGGATTACAAAACCCTATTAGGGGTGTACAGAACACCTAGTTAAAGGTGGTGAACAAACTGATCTTATAATTGAAAACTATTCCAAAGAGTTCTCCAAAAATGTGAACAATACAAGAACTTATCTTTCTTAGATAGTTCTAGTTATAGCTCTTCCTCTTACTGATCTCGTATCTGATCTCTGCTCTCATATTCATAACCTTTCTTCATGCTCATAATCATCATGCTTATTAATTTCATAAAAGCACTCTATACTTATATAAAAAATTATAGCCAATCAGCTTAACGGAAGGGAGGATAGCAGGGGCCAATAAATGGCACACCCTAACCTAATCCACCTTGCTCAAACACATACGAAATAAAACACAAGACATTGAGAGGGAGAAAGGAGGATCATTCATATATTGTTTGAAATAACTTCATACATGTTGGGTTGTAAGGCCTTCTTGGTTAGGGCCAGATATTAAAATGAATTACAAAAGTCCTCAAACATATGAGTATCTATCAAAACACCACTAATCTTCTATCTCCTATTTGCTAACTCTACTACTTAAACTACAACCAAACAACTACACTTATACAAGATTCTCCCAAACTAAGTCAGCCTTTAGATCCATAATCAATAGAAGTAACAGTTAGATCTAGGACCATACACTTCTTAATGATGGATTCCAACATTAAATCCATGACCCATAATAAATACACAAATCAGCCTCAACAAAAACTAAAAATAAACCCATCGGTAAGAAAGGATGACCAAGTAGTAGGAAAGCAATGCCAAGCACCAGTGAAACATCCAATCACCCATAAAATGAGCACTCAGTTAAAGAAGGAACCGAGAAAAATAGACAAACTTCAAAATGTTTTGGTGACATAGGATTGCCAAGGACCCGAGATGCTCCTGTATCAGACACTTGGGGTTATTTGAGAATGATTCTCTGAATCATGAAGTTGATGTAACCCGAGCTCAATCCAACTCAAATTGTAAAATCCACGAACTATCTTCAATCGATCTCTTCTTCCATTTTACCAAGTATTCCATATATTGTTTACCTCTTGTACTCTTGCCAACTCTCTGCTCCAAAATGTGTTCAATCTCTTCATTCTAATTCTTAGGGTACTATCATTTCTTCATCTGACTCATGGTACTCATACAAATCAACATTGTTGAATATAGGTGATATATCCATATCATTAGGTAACTGAATCTCATATGTATTTCCACTGTCAAATTTTCTCAAAATCTTGCAAGGTCAAAACTTCTTCGTCTTTAGCTTCCCATATGTTCCAACAGGAAATCTACCTTTCTTCAAATGAACCATTACTTCATCACCAAAATCAAAAGTCTTATCCCTTCTTGATCTATCAGCTCTGTCTTTATATTTTTGATTACTCATTTCTAGCTTATGTCTCACATCTTCATGCAATGTCTTCATGTACTCAGCAAATTTCACTCCTTCAACACTTATTTTACTTTCATCGGCAATATCCCTCAAATCAGATATACCTCTTGGTTGTACACCATTCACAATCTCAAATGGTGTTTTTCCAGTACATCTATTTACTGAATTATTGTATGCAAAATCTGCTTGTGCCAATACAAAATCCTAATTACTCAGTGTGTCTCCAACTAAACATCTCAAAAGATTTCCCAAACTTCTATTCACAACTTCAGTCTATCCATCAGTTTATGGGTGAAATGTAGAACTATATTTCAATTTGGTGCCAAATTTATTCTAGAGAGTCTTCTAAAAGTATCCAACAAATTTACTATCTTAGTCAGAGATAATACTCCTAGGTAATCCATGCAATCTGAAAATTTCCTTCAAAAAAAGATCTGCTACATGTATTGCATCTAATGTCTTTCTACAAGGTATAAAATGTGTCATTTTAGAAAATCTATCTACAATAATAAATATAGAATCATTACCTCTTGATGTCTTTTGTAAGCCAAGAACAAAATGCATACTGATGTCAATCCAAGGTTTCTCAAGGACAAAAATGATTGTATACATTTCAGTGTTCTGACTCACTCCTTTTGCAACTTAACAAATTCCATAACTTTTCACAAATTTCTGAACATCTTTATGTAACAAAGGCCAAAAGTATTTCTCCTTAAGAAAATTCAATGTTTTATCAATGCCAAAATGTCCATCTAAACCACTAATGTGTTTCTCCTTTATCAAATTATTTCTCATTGGTCCTCTCGGTATACACAACTGAATACCTTTAAACAACATAGCTTCCTGCACAAAATATTCATCCCATTTAGTAGTTTGTTGATCTTGAATAGGTTCTCTGCACTTTCTCCACACCTCAAAAAAATCAGGGTCATTTTCATACAAATCCTTCATCTCATCAAAACCAAGAACTTCAATTTTCATCTCGGTCATCAAAGATCTTCTTCTACTCAGTGCATCAACAACTCGATTAGTGAATCCACTCTTATGTTTTATCACAAATGTATAACTCTGTAAATACTCAACCCATTTCATATGTCTTTGATTCAACTTATTTTGACTACCTAGATACTGTAAAGCCTAATGATTAGTATATAATACAAATTCACTCGATATCAAATAATGTCTCCATTTCTTTAGTGCTTGAACAATAGCATATTATTCTTGATCATACACATAATATTTCCTTTTTGTATCATTCAACTTTTCACTAAAGAAAGCAATAGGTTTACCTTCTAGACTCAATACAACTCCAATTGCACTACCACTTGCATCACATTCTACTTGAAACACCTTGTTGAAATTAGGTAATGCCAAAATAGGTAATTCAACAACCTTCTACTTCAGAGTTTGAAAACTTTTATCAACTCCATGTGTCCACTTGAATTTTCTTTTGTCTCCTCTCATAGTCTCAGTCATAGAATTACAAATTGAACTAAAATTCTTTATGAACTTTTGATAAAAACTTGCCAACAATGAAATGATCTTACCTCACTAGCATTCTCAAGTGTAGGCTAGTTCAAAATAGTTTCAACCTTTTCAGGATCCATTTTCAAAATATTAACTAAAATCACAAATCCCAAATACAAAATCTCCTCTTTCATGAATGAACATTTCTTTAGATTTATCAGCAACTTTTCTTCTTTCAGTCTTTGCAAAACTTGTCTAACATGAAACAAATGTTCTTCTTTGGTCTTACTGAATACAATAATTTCATCAAGATATACAATCACAAACTTACCCAAGAATTTCTTCACAACTTCATTCATCAACCTCATAAATGTACTTGGTGCATTAGTTAAACCAAAAGGCATAACCAACCACTCATACAAACCTTCTTTTGTCTTGAAAGTAGTCTTCCACTCATCACCTTCTCTGATTCTAATCTGATGATACCCACTTTTCAAATCAATTTTGGTAAAATACTTTGCTCAAGTCAAACTGTCCATGATGTCATCCATTCTCGGTAAAGGAAACCTATATTTCACTATTATCTTGTTGATTGCTCTAGAATCAAAACACATTCACCATTCTCCATTCTTCTTAGGTGCCAATACAATAGATACTACATAAGGACTCAAACTTTCTTTGATCAAACCTTTCCCTGACAATTCTTGAATCTATCGGTTTGATTCTGGATTCTCGGTAGGTTTTAACCGATGAGGTGCCTTATTTGGTAAACTAGCTCTAGGGACTAGATCCATGCAATTATCAATGCTTCTCTTCAGTGGAAAACCACCGTGTAAATTATCAGAAATGATATCTTCATACTTGGTGAGTAACTTATCAATCTCCTCAGGAACACTATCCTCTATTTTCTTACTTGGTTTGTTAAGAATCAAAGCAAAACATACATCATTCTTCTTCAAGTCTTTAACAAACTATCTTCCTTCCATCAAGAAAAATTTCACAGATGTGAAAAAATTACTAATAGGTTCTTCAATCAAAGGTAATGAGACCTATCTTCTACCATCATCCCATATAGTATACTTATGTAATCTTCCATCATATATAGCATGTCTATCATATTTCCAATGTCTACCCAAGAAAATATGACAACAATCCATAGGCATGATATCACACAACACCTTATCATAGTACTTTCCAATTTTCAAATTCACATAACATTGCTCACTTACCAAGAGAGTATGCTCATCTTTGATCCATGAGATCTGATAGGCTTTGGATGTTTCAACCTTTTCAATTGCAACTTTGTGACCATTTCCTTAGATGCTAGATTCTCCGAGCTACCATTGTCAATGATTACCTTCCAAACTTGGTTAGAAACTCTACATTTGGTCTTGAACAAACTTTTCCTTATCGGATCTTCCTTTTTACCTTCATTCCATAGTGCTCTTCTTACCATCAAATTATTTTCCTTCTCAGGTTCATTCGATGACTCCTCTTGCACCAAAGCATTTATGCTGCTACCGACCTTCTTACTTGCATGTGTACACTCAAATGATATATGTCCTTCTCCACAATTGTAACAAGTTCCTCTGAAACCACCTCAGTAGTTACTACATCTGCCTCTAGATGAACTTTCACCTTTCCATTATGCCTTTCCTTTGTCCTGATTTGTCTTCTCAATTTCAAATCTATTGTTTTCTCCTTGAGATCTACCTCTTCCTCTAGGGAATCTACCACATCTACCTCTCTATCTCTACTAATGTCTTTTGTTCAATTTCTCCTCATCTTTCAATCCAAATGGATAAGCCTCTTCAATGTTCTCCAACTTGACCATGTTAATCTCCTCTTGGATGGAAACTCTCAAACCATTCAAGTATCTAGAAATTCTCTCCACATCATCTTCATCATGTCCAGATTTGATATTTAATCTATAGAATTCCTTACTATACTCTTTTACCAAGGTATCTTTCTACCTAAAACTTTGCATTCTCTGAACTAGGTTAATTTGATAATCACAAGGTAAGAACTTACCCTTCAATTTATTCACCATTTTATTCCATACCTTAATTTTGTCTTTGCCTTTCCTCTTCTTATCCAATTTCAGATATTCCCACCATAAGGATGCATCACTTTTTAGCTTTGCACTTGCAATCTTTACCTTCTTTTCCTTAGGTATGTTCTCATATTCAAAATATTTCTCCATCTCATTGATCCAATCCACCAATTCATCAAAATCCAATTTGCCACTATACTCAAGAGGATTAAAATGTGGTGTAGACTTTAGACTTGTCAAGGCCTTCAAAAATCTTTCCTCGCCCTGATCCATCATAGGTGCAAGTTCCACATTCACTTGTTCTTCCTCAATTTAATCATCACTCACATCTTCAAGATGTTTTCCTCTTCTTTGGGCTCTTTCAACAACTTCTAACCTAGCAGAAAGTTGTCTCAACATGTTTGCCAATCTTGGATCTGCATCTTTCCTCTCATGAACCATCTTGAAAACTCTTTGCAATTGTAGGTCTGATCATGATCAGATCTTGGACCACATGCTTCCCAATGATGGATTCTAGCATTAAATCCATGACCCATAATAAATTCACAAGTCAGCCTCAATAGAAACTAAAAATAAACCCGTCGGTAATAAAGTATGACCGAGCAACAAACAAGCAATGCCGAGCTCTAGTGAAACAACCGACCACCCAAGAAATGATCGACCATGCTTGGTAACCAAAGGAAACTAACCAACACTGAAACTACTTCATTAAAGAAGGAACCAAGAAAAACAAACAAACCTCAAAATGTTTTGGTGACAAAGGATTGCCAAGGACCCGAGATGCTCCTGCATCACAGATTCACAAATGCCATACAAAACATAATAATTAATTATGTAATGAGTTAGTATGAAGTCAGAAATCATATATTACCCAATTTTTGACAATATAATCCATTCAACTAACTTAGCACGTTACCATATCCTCTAACCTTGTCTTAATCTATGCAATTACTCATATACCCTATTATACCGAATCTCTTACTTCGCATAGCTTTAGATTACTGAATCTCACTAATCTGATAATCAAAACTCATGTGCTCTTAAAAAAAGCATACATATATACCAAAATACCTTACTCTAACTTTGTAGGCCATAATAGCTTATATAATTTCATCGCTAACCAAAACTGTAACACTGTAACACTGTACCCTATTACCCTATTTTTGGACTTAGTCATTTTTATGACTGTGACTCTAGTATTGATCTTGTCATCATGCGATCACTCTAGCATAAGTGTTTCCATGAATGGAAACTATTAAGTGATCCCTAGTGCTCCAGAACATCACTTGCCAATATTATCCTCATCAAAAATACCTTCACTAGCATAGTAACATTCCTTATCCCTTGAATAATTAGGTTTGTGAAAGTTAGGTTTGTGATTAGGAATGCTTGTGGGATATCTAGCTACAAAATACACAATCTTATTACATGAAAAACATTTCAATGGTAACTTTCCTTCAAACTTTACCTTACCTTTTTTTTCTCTTCTTGTGATTAAAGCCATAGTTTTATCTAATTCCCTTTCTTATTCTTATATCTTCTCTCGTTCATCAACATAATCACCAAGATCTTCTCGTTAATCATTTTCTTCTATTTCTCACTAGACTTAATTAAGTCCTTTTGTTACTATGCACAATTTCCTTAAGTGCTCATTCAGTCTTAGGTAATGAATCTCCAAGTTATGTGGCCTCAAAGGTAGTTAAATTTTCAATCAAAATCTCTTTGTTAAAGTTCATTTTCAAAGGTATGATCTCCTCCATCACTTTCACTTTGGTTATGTATATAGGTGTCAAAGATCTAATATTTTTTGTAGTCACTTCTTCTTCATTGTATGTGCCTCCAGAGTTTCTAATTACAATAACAACTTCTCTAACCCTTTATACTTATGTTCTAACTTTTTCATCATCCCTCATTCTCAAGCTTTCCATATTTGTCTTCCAATTCTAAAACTTTCCTTTCTTAGTAAACTTGTCTCCTTCGTAGAGTGCTTCCGATCTTGACCATATTTTGTGTACTAAATCCAAATCCTTAATCTCAGTAAATTATTCATAAGAGAGTGCACTAATCAATACTTCTATTGCAACAATGTTACAAGAAAACATCTTCATCTCATCTTCAGTAGGTTTGTCTAATTCATCTTCAGGCTTATTATACTCTTCTTTCTTTATTATCATCTAGTAATGGATACCCAAACACAAAAAATGTGATCCCATCTTGTTCTTCTGACTATCAAAATTTTCAAGATTAAACTTTGGACTTTCCTTCCTATAGAATGTCATCTCCAAGATCACCTCAATTTGTTAATCTTTCTCTCTGAGGACCAGATGCTCTGATACCAATTGTTAGGAATAACTGTCTACCAATACAACTGAGAGGGGAGGGTAAATTAGTTGTGAGTTAGCTTATTAAATCTTTAACTATACAAACCAAATTCTCCATTAGAATATGAACACATAAAATTTACAATATCATAAAACAACCATTTGTTATCGAGGATACCCTGTTAAAGGTAAAACCCAAGTGAGAATTAACACCTACAAATAATGTATTGAAAGTATATTATCCCTATCAAAATATTTATCCCTTTTAGAAGCTTGTTAATTAATAAACTTCATAGTCCTTGTTAGAGAACATATCATGTTAGGATTCAAGATAAATAGTAGGCTCACTACCCAAGAAAAATGCCTAAAGAAGTTTAAATCCACCTTCAAGACTCACTATTTTGAAATAAAATTGTAAGAAAGATGTACAATCCAATGAACTGGTTGATAGAAACTATCCTTTCTTGATCAGTTCCAATGAATTTCTTCAATCACAATCTCTACTCTACATCCAATGAGCTTCACAACTACAAGCTCGTAACTTTTACATTTCCATCTTTTTCATTGCACTCTTTCTAAAAGAAATAACTCTTCTTTATATCCTATTATAGTAATAAATTAGATCATGCTATTAAGACTTGCCAAATAAATAAATAATTAAATAAACCCTTGATAAGATACACATGGTACCTTCACATGTAAACAATTAACATTTTCTTAAATATACTATACGATCATAAATCTATGTTATCCATCTTCACAACATCTTACACCATTGTAGTCTGCAATAAATATAGGTCTTCACAAGATCACACTCTTCACTTGTTATCACCAAGAACATAGAGAAAAAAAAGTCATAATCAATATTCTCCAACATGCCTTGTAACACACCTTGAACTCGTAGGTCATAGTTTGTGCTTGTATCCAAGTTATCTCTAAAATATAGAGACTAATTATGTCACTACATCCATTGTCATTATCCAATATATAGTCTTCACTAAAATTACTTTAACTCATTATGTCTATAACATTAAGCCATGCGACCTTAGACATAAGATCATAGCTCATCCTTGTACACTTTCCCATTTTTGCATGCTCTGAAATATCTATACACTTTTGTTAATCATCCATACACCATTGATAACTAGTATGTTTGTGTTTTTCTTAAACATATGTCAACATCAATGATAAATCATGAATGTGAACACTTCTTACTAAACCAATTCCAACATGTATATATTCTTTTCTTTGCAACTATTATTTTTGTACATATTCGAATAATCTTCTTCTCAAGTGTTTCAAACCCAATTCAAAACCTATTTTACATCAATAAAAATTTTGAATGGTAAAAAATGAATTGTAAGAAAATTGAAAACTATCATAAGTAGAACCTTCTATTAATTAAAATAATTAAGACTATAATATTAGAAAAAAAAATTAATTATTTTATTATATAATTATAAATTTTCAATTTTCAATTCTAAGAAATATAAAAAATGGTTCAAATGTAGAACCCTCAATTTGATTGGAATCACTTTGTAACTTGGCTAAAGCACTGGTTTGTCAAGATTCACATTGTTGCTGATGCGGGTGGAGGGACCCATGGCTCCTCTGTACTACTCCTATGGTGGCTACTTCTTTTTGTGTCTCTATGTCATATTCCTATTTTCCCAAGGGTTTGTGGTGTAGTTATTTCTTTTTTTGTGTTTGCCTGTCTTCGCTCGTGTGTTTTTTTACCCATTTTTTCTTTAACACTTCCTGCCATTATTTTCTGCTGGGCTTTGGCTCTGCTGCATTTTTGTTTTCCTTTTTTTGACTTCCCACAATTTCTTTTGATGGTCATAGAGAGAATTAATGATGGATGTGATAGGAAAAAAAATGTTAAAGAGGCAGAAGAAGGGTTTCAGGATGGTAGTGGAGAAAAAAATTGACCTTCATACAGAGCAGTGGTGGCGGAAGAAACGGTTCTTCCCGAGATGACACAGTTTGAGGTGGTTGATAAAGATGGAGGAGGACCTACCAGAACCAATGGAAATAGACATGGAGGAGAACATAGTTATTTGACTGTAGTGGGAGTTGAAGGAGAGAAAGAAAGTGGAGAGGAAGGTAAGAATCTGATGCCTAGTGTTAAGATCCTCGAACTCTCTCCAAATGCAGATATGGTAAATGTTATCAAAGCCGAATAATCTCGTTTAAAATTTTTTGTTGTTTTATTTATTTTCATAGATTTAAAGTTTTTACCTGCTAGAAAGTTTCTTGATGATTGGATATGTAACGTGTGGGGTAAAAAACTTGGTATAAAAGTTAGTTTTTGTCAAATGATTTAGAGAGGTTTGTTTGTTATTTTCTTTAAAAATCATGCTATGCAAGAAAAAATGTTAAATAAGGGATATTGGAACATAGAGAAAACTATGTTTAGGGCCCTACCCTAGTCATCTAGTTTCAAGTCTGAGAAGGTCATTACCCGCTCATCCCCGGTTTGGATTGAACTTAGAAATGTTCAACCAGAATTCTGGCAGTTTATTCCACATCTTTTGAAATCGCTTTGTTTTGTGCTTCAAGTTGAAGAAGCAAAAGTAACTTTGCCACATCTCAATTCTTGTTCCCTTCTCATTCTCAACCCCAACATTGATTTCCCTGATGAGATTGCTTGATGCAGGAGCATCCTGGATGTAAGAGTAATATTGCATCAACCAAAAATATTTATGGTTTCTTTTCAATAAGGGTTATCTTGTGTAGAGCTGTTATTTATGGAAACTTGCTAATTTTAGTAAGTTGGCCATACAATCTTGGAATGTTCTAATTTCACAGTTGGAGGTTCCTCTTAGTCATATCAGCCTACCAGTAAAGTTTCATTTCTAGATCAAGTCTTGTTTTGAAGATATTGAAATTTTTTGGTTTTGGAAATAGGGTACAAAAACTTTGAACTCAGTTTTGAAGGCTTTAGAAGCCTTGATTGAGGTTGAAACTTTGGTGGCTTGGAGCTTGTGTGAGTTAGACACTGTAGAAATCCTTGTGTCCTTTTTTAATTAGGGTCATAATAGTCAATCGAGTCAATGGGTGATGACTTATGGTCTCCAAAATTCAGGCCACCTGAAATGGCAGAAAATAATTTTCCTTCAAAATTTGTGTTTGGGTTTCAAAAGTTATTTTGAGCCGACTTTGATGTAACAAATTGAAAAATAAAATAATTCTAAGTTTGGTCGGCCCTTAGGGCTAAATTTTTGGAACCTTCTCTGGCGGTGGGAATTGCCCATATAAAGAAGGCTTGTAGTGATTGTCTAGGGCAGTTCTGGGTAGATCTGGGTAATGATTTGAGGCTTTGTCCTATAGAATATTGTGAGGGAAATGCCCATGTGGCTCTGCATATTGTAATTTAAAAAAAAATTAATTCCACACTTAAGGAGATAATAAGAAGCCCATTTTCTATTCTTGCAAATTGTTGTTGTTTCTCTATTTTTGTTATGTGTTTGTGGTTTTAAGGGGAACACCCTTCATCAAGTGGTATCAAAGCAGGAGTTCCTAAGTGTGTAAACAGATCACCGACTGTGAGGTAGTTTCCACCATGACTGTGGTTAGTGTTTTAGCAGGCATCATGAAAATGCCTCCATGAAGGGAGTGTGGCAGAAGAGCTGGTGTTGTGACACCTGAGGTTAGAGAACTCCAGAGACAAGTGCGACCATTGAAAGAAGAGATTCACAGAGGAATGAATCTTAATGTCAGAGAAAAAAGAAAAGATGAACCCAAGGGAGAATGAAATTATTATCAAGAAGGAAAAATTCTGAACCAGGAGGAAGAAAGACTTTTTCGGGCCATTTCCAAGATTGGGAAAAGACCTAAGATCGAGGTTCCTACATTTTCAGGAAATCTTAACCCAAAGGAGTTGATCAAATGGATTAATGAATGTGAAGAATATTTTGAGTATGAAGATATTAAGGATCCTGATAGGGTCAAGTTTGCAAAGGCTAGACTGAAGGGCCATGTGAAGATCTAGTGGCAAGAGATACAGTTAGAGAGAAATCAAAGAGGAAAGGATAAAATCACAAGATGGGACCGGATGGTGGATAAATTGAAGTGAAAATTCATTTATGTTGATTACGAGCTTGACCTAATGAAGAAAATGCAAAGTTTGAAGCAAGCGGGAAGATATGTTCAAGAGTATACAGAGGATTTATATCGACTCCTCATCAGAATAGGCCATGCAAAAGCTGATAAGGAGAAAGTCTCCCATTACCTTAATGGGTTGAGGTTGAGCATTTAGGAGGAGCTGAATCTGGTTCAGATGAATAGAATTGAAGAGGCATACCAGTTTTCCCTAAAAGTAGAGGAAAAACTAAACAATAAGTTCAACAGTAGACAAAATTGAAGAGGTCACGGTGGACGATTTGGTGGATAGTCCTATGGAGGCTGAAATGAAGATTTGAAAAAGAAGGATGAGGATAGTAGCAATCAGAATCAAAGAGGAAATAATTCCAATCACTTCCAGGATCAAAGTAATAGAGATCAGAGAGGAAGAGGAAGAGGAAAAGGATCTGGAAGAGGAGGTTTTCGTGGAACATGTTTTCACTATGGAGAAGAAGGTCATAGGGTGTTTGAATGTCCTCAGTGCCAATGAAGAACATACAAGAGAAATGAAGTCCAGGCTAGAGTTGCACATGTAGATGAAGATACCAAATCATCACATTCTAAAGATGCTGAAAGAGGAGAAATATTGATTAATAGAAGAGTCCTATTGAAAGGTGAGAATGAACTTGAGCAAAGAAGGAGCCTATTTCACACCAGGTGTAAGTGTGAAGGTAAGTGTTGTGATGTGATTATTGATAGTGGAAGCATTGACAATTTGGTTTCAAAAGAGATGGTGATAAATTTGAAGCTCAAGAGATAGAAACACCTACATCATACCGGATTGCTTGGGTGCAGGATGACCACAAGGTCATGGTCAATGAGCAATGCCTAGTGAAGTTTAAGATTGGCAGATACCATGATGAGGTACTATGTGATATCATATCTATGGATGCATGTCATATGTTGTTAGGTAGACCATGGTAGTTTGACAGATGTGTTGTATATGATGGTTGTGCAAATACCTATTCCTTGACAAAGGATGGATTGTGACATAAGCTAAAGCCATTGGATGACATAGAAGAAAAGGTATGTGGTAGTGTAAGAATAACTTTTGTTCATGGAAGAAAGTTCCTGGATGGTATGAGGCATGAACATGTGTGTTTTTCTTTAACTCCAAAAGCTGGTAAAGAGGAAGTAGAAGATGTACCTGTAGAACTTGCAAATTTGTTAAATGAGTTTCAGGATATTGTATCTGATAATGTTCCTGATGGATTACCACCAGTAAGGAAGATCAGTCATTAGATGGACCTGATTCCAAGAGCCAATTTTCCAAATAAGGCAGCACATAGAATGACACCAATAGAAAGTGAAGAGTTAAATAGATTATGTGTGTGAAAATTGTACCTGATCTGTAGACACAACACTCAGTAAAACATTAGAGGTTAGTGATAATCAAAATCGTGCAAAATTGAAATCTAATCTAACCAAGCGATTTACTGCCTTCTAATAGGTGCGAGATTAATGTTCTCAAATTTTTATCGAGATTAGTGACCTAGACGACACCTAAACGAAGGATTTGAATGCAATTCTAGATATGGAATGAATGCAATTAAGCTATTTTTTGGATTTTTCTATGCAATAAGAATGATCAATCTGATATGAAATCTATGCTAGATGAAATTGATATGCTATGAATTGATCTATCTAACAATGATATGCAAAGCTATGAAATTCTATGCTATGATATGAAAACTATGCAATTGAAATTGATCTCACAAAGCTTTGAATTCGTGAAATTCAGGGCTTTGGAGGTGCATGGGAAAAACCATAAATCACTCAAATTAACTCATCTTGATTTTGAGTTATTTGATCATGAAAGATAGTTAATTCTCAAAAATCATGCAAAAACAGCTTTTTAACTCAAATTAGAGTCTAGATCAGCTTTTTGAACTTCAAAAGGATGTTGAGTTCCAAAAAGTCAATAACTTGCATTAATTTTCTGATTTGGAGTTTAACTGTTCCTTTTGAATGTGCATAATAATTAAGAATTAAATAAATAAATAAAATGATTTATCCTCAACTCAACTTGATTTTTGAAAATAAATAATTAATTTATTGGTTAATTAACTATTTATCAAACTTTTATTAAAAACTATATTATTAAATAATGACAACTTGCTTTAATCAATTATTCATAGGATATTGGATTTATTGTCAAAATTAAATAATATAATTAATAATAGATAGAATTAAATTTAATTAAACAATTAAGTGGCAAATATTAAATCTAATTAATTAAATATGAAAATATTCAATTAATCAAACTTAGGATAAATGTGATTTATCACCAAATAATCATTAAATTAAAGATAATTAAGATAATTTAAGAATATTGTTAGGAATATTCCTCGATGCAAAATTTAAGATAATCAATTATAATTCGATAATGTTTATATGTGCCTTAGGTTAGGACTTTGATGTTGATTTCATTCGATTTGTCGATGTAGGAGGTTAATGAACATATAGCCCATTTTTGGGGTATTACATTTTGCCCCTCTTTGAATTATTGTGCAAAGCGTAGTGGTTCAAAGATAGTCAGTGTATGATAAAGATATGAAACTAATTCAAAAGATTAACCGATCTCAAGATAGAAACCGATTGAAAGATATGGAGATATTAGGTCCTGCATGACCAAAGATAATGTTCACTATAATAGTGACAAACCGATGATTGTGAAAAAGTGTCAAAACGCCTGATTCCAAACCTTAGGATTTCTTAGAAGTGAGTCACTGGTTCTAGACTCGATTGTCTTAGCAGAACTAGCAGGTATCACATCTGAACCCTTCAGTTGCCAAAGAACCAAGGAAATAACACTAATGAACCGATGGTTGTGAAAAGCTGATACAGATTACAAGATTAGGAGAATACCAGATTGATATGGATCGATGAATTTGATATGCCCCAAGTGATGATAGATTTGCCCCAAGTGATGAGGAGTTTTGATGAATCAGCAACTAGACATCGTTGTTGTCTTGATCACTGATGAAAGATATGAGATCCCAAATAAAATTTAGATTTACAGACTTGAATGATATGCAATATCATGCCCCCTTCGGGATTAAAATTGAAATCTGACAAGAAAAATCAGCGTTATAGTTTAGAAGCATGTTAATTGATTTGAGAAGTGGTTATACATGTCTAAGAATGCATTCTGCATCGTTTAGAGGTCTTGGAGACCGAGTTTGATTAGGTAAAACCATGAGTTGACCATAGTTAACCAAGTTGAAAATTTGATAATTTGATGTAAGATAATCAGTTAAGTCAAATTCTAGATTTTTGTGATGATTGAAGGTTGAATATGCAAGCAGTTAATAATATGAATGATCTCAGATTTTGATTTTGATCCCGAAAAAGGATTTGACTTGCTATTTCATTGGATGGACCTTCATGTATGATTCAGCTCTTGTTAGATTTGAAGAGGCGATTAAAGAATCTTGTTAAGTTTTGAAGTTCATTTCAAACATTTGTGAGATCATGCAAACATGCAAAATGCAAAGAAACATGCAATATGAAATGCAACCCTAGGACCTAGGACCTAGTCACTGATCATATGTCGATTTGTTATCATCACTGAACTTTTAGGTAACCGAATAAATCAATACAATTCCCACTAGCTATGAAACCATAGACATATGAATATTGATTTTGTTTTCAGAATGTCGGATTAGATATAAGCATCAAAGCATAAACACCAGGATGACCTGAATATCATGTCCATTTTGATCTAGCAATTTGTATAAGCATCAAAACATGAACATCGTGATGACCTGAATATACCTTGCATTGCAAACACATCAAACAATCAAAAGATCATTCTAAATCCATTGTGAATTACCCATAGTGACCCTTTATCATTCACAGCCTTAGGCAAGATCACTTTTCACAGTAGGAGAAAGAACTCATTTCAAAAAGATAATAGTTAGATCAAACTTCCTTGAATTTTCCAGGGATCAATGGTTGAGGTACGCATGGCCATCCAATTCGAGATAGAGGCTCTTACAGTCGGACACCATTTCAATCCAAAATTTCCAAAGCTGTTAGATTTTTACATACAAGCAAAAAACCAAGAAAAGATTATGCCCCCAGTCATCACTCTCTAAATCCTATAAAGGACATCATCGAAGAGCTCGTGGGAACAAAATATGCAAAAAATCTCAATGCAAATCAGTAAGCATACAAGGAGATAAAAGTATGAAGCATAGATTGTTTTCAGTTTGTGTTGATGTTTGATTTGTGTTGTTGTAGATGCAAAATCCTTTCTGGAGACGAGACTAACTGACTGACTCCACTTGAAGCTTCAAAGGACTCTGACTGGATATGACACATCTAAGATACACTGGAGGCCATAGGATATGACATTGATTGCCCCCAAGTTTGAACATTTGATAGGATACAGACGCTTGAGTTGATTGGTGTACAAACCGACTTTATTGAATCAAGGGTATATACAGACTAAAGCAGACTAAAAGCTGGGAAAGACCAAGATTGCACTGATAGATGGAGCATTTTGAAACAAGTGGTGCCTGTTTACCAGGTTTTCACCATCTTGGTAGAGATTCTATTTTTGCTACCAAGGTGCCTATTTCTAGGTTTTCACCAAGGCACTTTTTCTTTTTCTTATTTTTTTGTATTTTTCATTTTTTCAATTTTTTTTATTTTTGATATTTTTTACTTTTTTTGTGAATCATCAAGGTGCCTATTGCTAGGTTTTCACCAAGATGTTCATTTTTTCAGGACTTTTTCAGATTTTTAAGATTTTTTTAGGACATTTTACCAAGCACTGAATGCTTTAGGCATATAATTTCTTCAAATGGAGAACATTGATTGGTTCTCAGAGTTGTTCTCCTTCAGTCATTGAGAGTTGATATGCACCAGAGCCAAAAGTAGCAGTGATTACAAAGGGACCCAGCCAGTTGGGTTCAAACTTCCCCTTGCATTCTCGATGTGATTGATTTTTAGGATTTTCTCTCAAGACTAGATCGCCAACATGAAATTCTCTGTGTCTGACTTTCTTGTTGTAGCCTCTAGACATTCTTTTCTAATACACTCTAAGATGATCATATGCTACTTGTCTGCCCTCATCTAGTAGTTCAAGTTCTTGCAATCTAGACACTCTGTAGTCATCATCGGTGACAAGTCCATGCATTCTGATTCTGAGTGATGGGATTTCAACCTCAATAGGTAGTACTGCTTCAGACCCATAAACTAAAGTGAATCGTGTAGCTCCAGTAGGCATTCTAATACTTGTTTTGTAGGCCCATAGAGCTGGATTAATCATGAGATGCCAGTCTCTACCGGTTTTGTTTACTGTTCTGTGCAAGATCTTCAATAGAGTTTTGTTAGAAGCCTCTGCTTGGCCATTCCCTTGAGGATAGTAAATAGAAGACCAATGTTGTGTAATCTTGAATTTAGCACATAAGTCATCTAGATCCTTGTTTTTGAATTGTCCCCCATTATCTATGATTATAGAGTGAGGGATCCCATATCTGTAAATGATGTAGTTCAGGATGAACATAGAGATCTGTTTCCCCATTGCTTGTGTTAGAGGAACTACTTCTACCCATTTTGTAAAATAATCTGTAGCTGTGATTATATGGGTATGTCCATTGGAAGAGTGCGGATGGATAGCACCTATGAGATCAAATGCCCATTGTTGAAAAGGCTATTATGTAGTAAAGGGAATCAGATCTCTCCCTGGAGCATGAATCAAGTTTCCATGTACTTGACACTGTTGATTGTTTTTAGCAAATTTAATAGCCTCTTTCTCCATTTCAGGCCAATAGTACCCAGCCCTAATAAGTTTTCAAGCTAACGTTAAACCGTTCGAGTGTGACCCACATATACCCTCGTGGACTTCCTCTAATGCATGTTGAGACTCTTCTCATTCTAAACATCTAAGTAGTGTACCATCTAGACCTCGTTTGTACAGGTCATTACCAATGATGACATATCAGGATGCAGAGCAGATAAGGTTTCATTTCTTAAAATGGTTAAAAGAATCAGGAATGATTTGGTCATGGAGATAGGAGAACAAATTTTTGTAGCGGGATGAATCATAACCTACAATGATGTAGATCATGTGGGTTTCAGGGGAGTCATATGCAGGATAGGATGGGCTTCCACCAAGAACTCGTAGTGTAGTTCATGTTCGGGCTGCTGTAAGAGAGTAGATAATGTCGCCATTGCATCGGCAGCCTTATTCTCCGTTCTAGGTATTTTCTCAAATGTGATAGATATGAAATATTTCTTTAAATCATCTACCATTTTCTTGTAAGGAATGAGCTTTTCATCTTTGGTTTGGTACACATCATTGACTTGGTGGATAACCAGTTGTGAGTCTCCATGAATGTGTATCTCGATAACTCTCCACTGTATTGCCATTTTCATACCATTGAGAAGTGCCTCATATTTTGCAATATTGTTCATGCAAGGAAACTTTAATCTGAATGCTTTTGGTATCGAGTATCCTTGAGGAGTGATGAACAATATGCCTACTCTAGATCCATTCTATGTGTAGGAGCCATCAAAGAATAACTGTCATTCTCTAGAAGAGAGGTGCATGATAGAGGAATCAGGAAATTCCATTTACATGGGTGTATTATCAAACAGTGGTGCTTCAGCTAATTGATTAGCAATGACCTGTCCTTTAATAGCTTTTTTTCAACATATTCAATGTCAAATTCGCTCAAGAGCATGACCCATTTAGCTAATCTACCTATGAGGACAGCTTTGCTTAGTAGGTACTTCAGTGGATCAATCTTAGCTACCAAATGAGTGGTATGAGCTAACATGTAATGTCTTAGTTTTTATGATGCAAAGATCATAGCTAGACACACCTTCTCTATCATTGAGTAGTTCTTCTCATAGGTCACTAAGGTTCTGTTGATATAGTAGATGGCTCTTTCCTTCTTGTTCTCATCATGTTGTGCTAGTAATGCCCCTAGTGATGTATCTATTGTGGAGACATATAATATTAATGGCTTCCCATGAATAGGAGGCATCAAGATAGGAGGATTCAAGAGATAATTCTTGATATGATCAAAATTCTTTGCACAGTCTTCATTCCATGTAAAGGTCACACCTTTATGTAATGTCTTTGTGAAAGGTTGCGATATGTCAGCTAATTGTGATATGAATCTCCTGATAGATTGCACTCTCCCTTGCAAAGTTCTCATTTGACTGATATTCTTGGGAGGTTGCATCTCGATGATAGCCTTGACTTTAGCTGGATCAACTTCAATACCTTTCTTTGAGACTATGTATCCCAGGAGTGTTCCAGAAGTGACACCAAAAGCACACTTCTTAGGATTTAGGCGGAGACTAAATTTTTCCATTCTGTCAAGGATCATGCTCAAGTTAGTTAGATGTTTAGTTCTGATCATTGATTTTGCTAAATTATCATCAACATAATCCTCCATTGTTCTATGCATCATATCATGAAAAATAGATGTCATTTCTCTTTGGTATGTAGCTCCCGCATTTTTGAGTCCGAATGGCATAACATTCCAACAGAAGGTTCCCCACGCACATGTGAATGCAGTTTTCTCTTGGTCTTCTGGAGCAATTTTGATTTGGTTGTATCCAGAAAAACCATCCATAAGGGAATACATTTCATAGCCCACAGTCATGTCCACTATCATATCAATGTTAGGTAGTGGAAAGTCATCCTTAGGGCATGCTCTGTTCACATCTCTAAAGTCTGTGCACACTCTGATTGAACCATCTAGTTTTGAAATAGGTACAGTGTTGGAGATCCACTCAGCATAGTCTATGACACAGATGAATCTAGCTTTTAGGAGTTTTTCTAGTTCTGCTTTGACTAAGAGTGCAACATGAGGATGCATCTTTCTCAATTTTTGCTTGATTGGTTTTACTCCAGGAGCATTGGATAGATGGTGCATAATGAGATTGGGATCCAATCCTGGCAAATTAGAATATTTCCATGCAAAGTTGATCTTTTTTTTCTGATAAGAATGTAGTGAATTTCTATTTCTCTTCTTCTGATAGAGATTGTGCTACATGTACCAATTGTGGTTCCTCTATTGTACCCAAATTGATGGATTGAGTGGGCTCAATCAGAACTGGAGATCTATCCTATAAATGACTCAGAAGGACATCAAATATCTCATCCTTAGGTTCCTCAGAGAGGTTTTCACCTTTAGATACATCTTTTCTTTTTACTTTTGTAGGTTCTGAGACTGCCACAAAGTGGTTTTCACCCTCAGAACTCTTTTTCTTTTTATTTTTATTTTTTTGACTAAGATATTTGATGTCTGACTCGGTCATGCTGACACTCAGTTAATTGATGGAAGTCCTCATAGGCTTGACTGAATTGAGGTAACAAGCAAGGGAATAGTCACTGGAAAAGGTGTAAACACCATGGCTTGGGTTCGTGGAAGTTTGGTTAATAAGATCAGGGCATTGGATAGTCAAAATGGGAAAGGCTTGGGATATGGTGCTCACAAATGTGGATATGTCATCATTGGTCCTAACCCGACGCTCAAGTTTAAAGGTGATATTACAGCTCAAAATGTTTAACTCATGAATAGGCTCAATGTCATCATGGGAATCCTCTTTATCCATAGGTGGATCAGACACGTTAAGTTCATTGTTTCACTCTAGACCTACACTGGGTTGAGATACATATTGGTGAATAACATCAATATATTTCTCTATGATAAGCTCATCTTCTTCTGGAATGGCTCCCCATTCATAGTCATTTGACTCAGCTTCTGATTCAGGATCTCTAGGAAATCTGAGAAAATGTGTGAAGTCAGGATGAATACCCCAAGAAGGATTACCCTCAGTCTCTGACTTGAACTCATATTCATGGGAATCAGTATTAGAATAACTACTCTCTGCTTTTGGATCAGTTTGATCACCTTCAAGATTGGCTGGTTCTTATGGTGCAACTATCTCTTGCGCTACAGTAGGTTCTTATGTTTCTACTACATTGATTCTCTTTATTGTATCATTTTCCATGTCAAGAAGACTTGTAACTTCCACTGGCAATTGTTCATAGGGGATAAGCTCAGAGCTGTCTGAATCATCATCTAAGGGTTCTGTCTCTTCCTTCTTGAGAAGGGGTTCTCCTGGTGCAATTTGTTCTATGACATGAGAACAACCACCTTTGAGATGATAAGGTCTCTTTGTAAAGCCTAAGCCTGTAGTATCTTTGTTTGTTCTACCAGTATGTGGAATGGGTGTCACAAGACCCTTTCCTCTAATTCCTAGAGGTCCTTGACCTGGATACCCCATCTTAGCTATCAATTTGTTCCCTGGATCATATGAAGTAGAAGGGATTTTAGGTGCTACAGATTCACTAGTTTGAACAATTTTGGATTCAGAATCATCTTTGTATAGCCATGCAAGCACAGCTTCATCCTCTTCAAATTCTTGTTTGGATACTTGCTCTGCCACAAAATTTCTTTTGTATGCTTCCATAGGTTCCTTAGGTTCTGATTTAGATTGCTTCAAAGATTGTCCATATGACTTGGGCGAGATAGGGAGAGATGTCAGAGACAAGACTGGCTCTATAGTGTATTCTCACATCCCATTTTCTTTGATATTGATCTCTTTAGCAATGTCGTCCATCTTAGATGTGGAAGCAACATTTAGCTGCTTGATGGAAGATTCTCTGTTATTGGGAACAAGCTTATCGGCACTTTCCTTCAATGTATTGCAAGTTGTACTCAGATCTACTGGGATAGTAACCTCCACTCCTTTATAGGGAAATTTCAAGCATTGATGGTACGTAGAAGGAATGGCTTGCATTTCATGGATCCAGGGTCTCCCTAGAAGGATATTGTAAGCCAATGGTAGATCAAGCACTTGACATGTGGTATCTTTGATGACCAGCCCCACTCAGATGGGTAAGACAATGGTGCCTTTAGAAGATCTTTCTTGTTCATCATAGGCTTTTATGGTGATCTTCTTTCGAGGATCAATAGCCATCTTTGAGAATCCCAAGTGTGTGATTAAGCTGTAAGAACAAATGTTGAGGCATGCACCCCCATCTATCAACACACGTTTGACTCGATGATTCTGGATCAAGACTTCTATGTGCAAGGGCTGATTATGTGGGTGACTTAGGGAGTTGTCATCTTCCTCTAAAAAGGAGATATATTACGGAGATGTTAGATGACCAACCATAGTCTGGAACCTATCTAGATCTAGATCATTAGGAACATTAGAGCTGAGAAAAGCTTTGTCTAGGATATCTCTATGAGCTAGAGATATTCGAGGTAACTCAAACATAGAGATTTTGGCATTGGTATGCTGGAGTTGTTGGATGATGTTGTAAGACATAGGTCTTGTATCCTTTGGATTGGAAGATTTTGAGGCAGCCTTTTGTTTGGAAGCAGATGTGAGGTTGAAAGGTATCTTAGGGACATTAGATGAACTTGGTGTTTGTCCTTTCAGATGAGCTTGAGCTTGTGATTTGGTAACTGCATTAGTTGAGGAATGATTTTGGTCTCTTCGCACAATTGTGATGACATTGCAGCTCTTAGAGAGACATGGTTCAACCATATTGATGACATCATTGTTTCTAGGGTAAGCGTAATTGACTTTTGCCCCCATGTTAGGCTGAGAAGTTGAAACTCCCTTGCCATGTTATGGAAATGGTTCTGTAAATGCTGTGTGATCGTTATTGCTAGTGGGATTATCGATCGTGATGTCCCCTTGATCTATCAAGTCTTGAATGGTATGTTTCAAGTGGAAGCATCTGTTAGTTTTGTGGCCTTTACTCCGATGGAAAGCATAGAATTCATTATCTTTCCACCAATATGGTTTTGGATCTGGATTAGAATTTTGGATTGGTGGTAAAGAGATGATGTTATCAACTATTAGGGTTCTCAGAGCGGATTCAAAAGATTCTCCAAGAGGAGTAAACTTTTGTTTATTATCCCATCATTTGAATGGCTCCTTTGGAGATGGTTCAACAAATTTTTGCTCTGATGCTTTAATGGCTTTGGTGCCAAGGGTAAGATTGTAGGCTGGTGCCTTTGATGGAGTGTGGATAGTGTCAACAATGCCATCAATGACGATACCTTTGTTCCTGTTCTAGCTTTTGTTTTTATCTTTTGAGCTAGATCCAGATTTAGACTTGTCCTTTTGAAGTGTGATTTCTCCTTTCTTGACAAGTACTTTTTCAATCTTGATTGCATTATCCACCATTTTATCAAAAGATACATGATCTTGCATTTGTAATGGGTAATTGAGCTCTAGAACAAGGTTATTGATAAAGATTTCAAGTTTCTCCATTTCAGGAATTTATCTAGCATATAGAGAGAACTTCTTTCTCCACCTCTTGAGGAAAGTTAGGAATGATTCCCCTGGATATTGCTTGAGGTTACAGATATCGATCATGGTGACCAGATGTTGAATGTTGTAGGAATATTGTTGATAAAACAATTTAATCAATTCCTCAAAAGTTTTGAATGTAGAAGGTAATCTTGAAAACCACTGAATGGATGCTCCTCCCAAGCATCTAGGAAAAAGATGCATCAGATAAGTCAGTTCATGCATGAATTCCATGGATTGTGTACAAAACTCTCTGACATGATCTTGAGGATCAGAGTGTCTGTCATATTTGTCATACTTTGGCATCTCCACTCTTTTTGGGAATGGAGGCATATACAAGTCTTTGTCAAAATGGAAAGGATAAAGGGCCTCCATGGAGAATTCCTTGGGTTCCTTCTCTTTCTCAATTTTATTCATTTTGACCTGCATAGCATGCAGCTAGTTCATTATGGCCGTCATCAGAGTTTCTTCCTCATGCATGATGATATCTTCGACATTGAAGTGAGGAGGAAGTTTAGCTCCTTCCTGGGCTAATTGCAAAAATTATGCCTCTCTATCCACTTTCAAGAAATGCCTCATCATTCTCTTGAATTCATCGTCATTCTGACATCGATGTATTTTAGAGGGTGTAGGTTCTTGGTCGGCATTATGTTGAGAATGGTGTCCCTGGGATCCTCCTCCTAGAGAACCATGGTTTGTCCCTACTTGAGACATGGTAGGAGTTTTTGGGCTCCCTGGAATAAATTGAGGAGGAGTTTGCTGATTACCTCTGTGAGTTGATAGAGGAGGTATGTAACTAGTTTTCAATCAAAAGTTACCGAGACCGTCGTCTTTGTAGATACCTGACTTGATGAGTTGTTCAAGAGTTGGACCCGAGGTATTGGTCAAAAGTAAGTTCCGAGATGTTTCTTCTGATTTCTTGTGTGAAGAAGCTCTGGTCTCCACCATTAACTTTGAATGAAACAGAAGAAAAGGACGAAGACAACTGAAGAACAATTTGATTCGAGAAAATTGGATGATGCAACCTTGTCAAGATTATGATAGTTTTGAAGATCTGATGAGACGTGGGTGAAGGATATTGTGCCCTGGATGTATGGGATAGATCGCCCAAAAGATAGCAGACACGAGTTCTCAACACTTAGTCTATTTTTGAAGATTGATTGATTGAAGATTGATAGTTATGACAAGGTTTTGACACGAGATAAAAAGGACTCAAATTGATTGAACAGAAGGCTAGATCAGATTCAAAAGATCACTCTTGGAAAATGGTAGGATTCTCAATAGCTACTACTCTATTCCTAACAAAATGATCTATTTGACAGGGTCTGGAACCAGGCTGGAAACATTGGATATCTTGCAATTTGACAATTTTCTGACAACTTTCCAAAATTTTCCCAAATGACACTCTGCAGACTTGTACGACAGTGGGTAGTCTATGAAACGATAGTTGTTAAACTCATATGATAGTTGGGTAGCAATGAAATGACAGTTGTAAATATCATACGACAGTTGCTAACAGGATTTTGACTTCCTTGGATTTTTTGGCATGAAAACTCCTACGACACTGGGTTGTCAATCATACGACAGATGGGCAGTACTAAAATGAAACTTGACAAAACTCATATGACTTTTGACCTCCTGAAATGACTTTTGACTCCAGAAAGAATTTTACGTCAATTTTTGCAAAGTTTAAGGTTTTCAGTTTTGGATTGTTTGCAAATTGTACTATTTAGATTTGAAGATTATACAAGATTTGATCATTTTTAATAGCCAAGTAGATAAAAAAGCACACAGAACAGCAAGCAAGTGATTTCAAGCACGTATGAAAATAATGGACAAGGGCAAAGGAAACCTTGCACATGAACAATCAAGTGACCAAATTGTGCTAATCCCTGAGAGTACGAATTGTGTATGTTCTGAAAAGTTTTGCAATAACACACATATACCTGAAAGTGAAAAATTGGCCTCTCTAGGGTTTTTAGTAATGGTTTGACTCTGCAACTTTTATAATTCAAAGGGGTGAGCTCCAATACTGGCGCACTAGGGTTTTGACACAGTCTGAGAACTTAATCTTCAAGAGCTGCTAGAGAGATCTGTCAACCCAACAATGAACCATACCCGTGGAGATTTCTTCCACAAGGACATTTATATAGCGGCTATCACTACCACGTCTAAAATGGCTATGAATGCTTGAGGTTTTGTCAACGCAATTTTCCCTGTGAAGGGATTGTCCGCTATGGTTAACCCTCTCTAAAGGTGACTCATAGATTTATACCACAAGGGGACTTGGCTCCAAATTCAAGGTTTTGACGCCTCTTCACTTTTAACCCAAACAAAGAAAGTAGATGAATCCGACATGCTAAGACAAAGTTTTGTTCCACCAAGGTCTGTGATATCAACTCCACGTGATCTATCAACCTCTTCGGGGAGAGAATGTATCAATCAATAAGAGAAGATGCACTAACCAATTATGATTCACCAAAGCTCATGATATCAACCCCATGTGATCTATCAACCTCTCCGGAGAGAGAATGTGTCGATCAATAAGAGAAGATGCACTAACCAAGTTGAATGTGAAACGCACTAAGTATCCTCCCTACCTACAAGGATTCTGTCATCAAGGAAGGATTTCGCTAGGAATCCAATCTCTCAAGAATCACGAATAGTGTTCATAGGGCCTAATTACTATGTGAGCACAGATGTATGTTTCCAAAAGAAAATCTACCAAAAGTTTCCAAAAAATAGAAAGAGGAACACTTAACGCTTAAAGCAATTACGAGATGAGTCCACAAGGTGGAACACTTAACACCTTACACAAGCTAAAAATGAGTCCACAACATAGAAAACAAGTGAGTTCCCAAAAGCACAAAAGGGTTGCCAAGTGGAGCACTTAATGCTTCTCTCCTGTTGACCCCTCCCCTTTAATGTGGCACTGACCTTGCAACCACGGGGCCGAAATGAGGGGCCGACGGATTAGCGAGTCCAATAACCCAAGATAGCGATCAAGATCAATCACTAGTATTCTAAGACTACTTAATGAATTCTTAAGGGATCACAACCTAGTATCAATTATGCAAGTGTGTAGAAATAGACAAAAGCATGAAAAGATGCACGCAAGCCAGACACATAAGAGATTTATTTTAGGATCCAAATTGAAATATTATCAGCTTGAGAAGAATACCTTAGGTCCAATGCTTTGCAATCTAGAATTTAGCACATGTTTGAAAGTACAAAATCAAGACCAATCAACAGCAAACTGTAAGCGTTAGAAATCAACAATCTGAAAGTACAAATCTACAAATTATGTGATCAAATGGAAAAATTTGAAAATGAAACCAACATGCTTGGATTTGGCTTGGAAAGAGCTTTCCAATGATATATCACACTTAAACTTTCAATACCATATGTGAAAATTTCACAAAAAAATGGGTGCCAGTTTTCCAAAGGCACGGATTTTGAAAATGCCAAAATTTAAAAAAAAAGTAAATCAGAAAACAAAAAGTAGGTGTGATCAAAATAGGCATAGGTTTGATTGAAATGAGCACAGGCGTGACTGAAATGTGCCAAGGCGTGATTTAAATGCTCATAGGCGTGACTAAAATGTGCCAAGGCATGATTTAAATGCTCATAAGCGTGACTAAAACTGGCATAGGCGTGACTGAAACTGGCAGACGCATGACTGAAACTAGCATAAGCATGAGCAGAATGCTTGTAGGCGTAAGAAGAATGCTATGATATGAAAACTATGCAATTGAAATTGATCTCACAAAGCTTTGAATTCGCGAGTTGATTCTTCAGTCTCCGATTCGATAGCGTAGTTGTGAAAAAAATATGAGATGATTTGTGAAGAGCTGAGCTTTTAATTTATAGAAATCTAGGGATTTGGAGGTGCATGGGAAAAACCATAAATCACTCAAATTAACTCATCTTGATTTTTGAGTTATTTGATCATGAAAGATAGTTAATTCTCAAAAATCATGCAAAAACATGCAAAAATAGCTTTTTAACTCAAATTAGAGTTTAGATTAGCTTTTTGAACTTCAAAAGGATGTTGAGTTCCAAAAAGTCAATAACTTGCATTGATTTTCTGATTTGGAGTTTAACTGTTTCTTTTCAATGTGCATAATAATTAAGAATTAAATAAATAAATAAAATGATTTATCCTCAACTCAACTTGATTTTTGAAAATAAATAATTAATTTATTGGTTAATTAACTATTTATCAAACTTTAATTAAAAACTATATTATTAAATAATGACAACTTGCTTTAATCAATTAAATAAGAATTTAATCAGTTATTCATAGGATAATGGATTTATTGTCAAAATTAAATAATATAATTAATAATAGATAGAATTAAATTTAATTAAACAATTAAGTGGAAAATATTAAATCTAATTAATTAAATATGAAAATATTCAATTAATCAAACTTAGGATAAATGTGATTTATCGCCAAATAATCATTAAATTAAAGATAATTAAGATAATTTAGGAATATTGTTAGGAATATTCCTCGATGCAGAATTTAAGATAATCAATTATAATTCAATAATGTTTATATGTGCCTTAGGTTAGGACTTTGATGTCAATTTCATTCGATTTGTCGATGTAGGAGGTTAATGAACATATAGCCCATTTTTGGGGTATTACATAGATAAGTACATAAGTTGTTACAGAAGGGGTTGATTCGGGAGATCCTAAGTCCATGTGTTGTACCAAAGGTACTAGCACCAAAGAAGAATAGATAATAGAGGATGTGTATAGATTTCAGGGCAATAAACAAGATCACAATCAAGTACATGTTTCCATTGCCACGAATGGATGATATTATGGACTATTTGAGTGGAGCTGTGTATGTCTCAAAGATCGATCTAAAGAGTGGATATCATTAGATTCGGATCAGAGAAGGAGATGAGTGGAAGACTACCTTCAAGACAAAGGAAGGACTGTATGAATGGTTAGTCATTCCTTTTGGGCTAACCAATGCACCGAGCACTTTCATGCGGCTCATGAACGAGGTTCGAAAATAATTTCTATGTAAGTTTGTCATTGTTTACCTAGATGATATTTTGATCTTTATGAAGACATTGGAAGAGAATATGATGTGTATTCATATGGTATTTGAGAAGCTAAGAGAAGAAAAATTATTGATAAATTTGAAAAAGTGCAGTTTTGTGAAGAAAGAGTTAGTGTATTTGGGATTTGTAGTTTCAGCAGAAGATCTGAAAATGGACCCAGAGAAAGTGCAAGCTATCATTAAATGGCCTAATCCAAGGAGTGTTACTGAGGTAGGATGTTTTCATGGTTTGGCTAGCTTTTAAAGAAAATTTATCAAAAAATTTAGCAGTATTTGTGGACCCTTGACTGAAACAATGTGAGGGGATAGAAAAGAGTTTAAATGGATTAATGGGATAGATTAGAGTTTTAAATTGTTGAAATAGAAAGTTACAAAAAAACCTATTTTAGCACTTCCATATTTTAATAAGGTGTTTTAAGTAGACTGCGATGCTAGTGGTACTGCAATAGGAGCTGTTATGAGCCAAGAAGGTAAACTTGTTGCTTATTTCAGTGAAAAGTTGAATGATGCCAAGAGAAAATATTATGTTTATGATCAGGAATTTTATGCTATAGTTCAAGCATTGAAGAAGTGGAGAAACTATCTACTTCCTAAGGAATTTCTTTTGTATACTAATCATCAAGCTTTGCAATATTTGAATAGTCAAGGAAAGTTGAATCAAAAGCATTTGAAATGGGTTGATTTTTTGCAGAGTTACACATTTATTTTGAAACACAGGAGTGGAAAGTCTAACAGGGTTGTAGATGCGCTTAGTAGAATGAAACTATTGCTGACATAGATGCAGATTGAGGTGGTTGGGTTCAAGGAACTCAATAATTTATATCCAAAAGATCCTGATTTTGGTGAAGCTTGGAAAGCTTGTAAAGAACCTGTTACTCTAGATAGAATGAAGTGGTTGGATTTCATCATCTAGGATGATATTCTACTCAGAGGGAGTCAGTTGTGCATTCCAAAAAGTTCTATGAGTGAGAATCTCATCAAGGAGAAGCATAGCAGAGGATTGGCTGGACATTTTGGTCATGATAAAACCCTTGCTTTGGTTAGTGAGAATTATTATTGGCTACAGTTGCAACAAGATGTCAAAAAGTTTGTATAGAGTTACAGAGTATGTCAGATGATGAAAGGGGTAAAGTAGAATACAAGGTTGTATCATCCATTACCTATACCAGAGAAGCCTTGGGAGGATATCAGTATAGACTTTGTTCTCGATTTGCCAAGGACTCATTGGGGACATGATTCAATTTTTGTGGTGGTTGATAGATTTTTGAAGATGACACATTCCATTCCCAAAAAAAAGACTAATGATGTTGTTCATGTAGCAGAATTGTTTTCTAGAGAAGTAGTGAGACTACATGGTTTGCCAAAGACCATAGTTTCAGATCGAGACACTAAGTTTGTTAGATATTTTTGGCATACATTGTGGAAGAAGTTGAAGATAGATTTGAAGTTCAATTCATCACATCATCCACAAACTGATGGATAGACATAGGTGGTGAATAGGAGTTTCGGGAATTCGCTAAGATGTTTGGTTGGAGATAAGCCAATAGGATGAGATTTGATTTTACCATAGGCAAAATTTTCATACAATAATTTTGTCAACAGGAGCACTGGTAAATCACCATTCCAGATTGTATATGGAAGTAGTCCAAGAAATCCATCTGAATTGAGAAAGATAGATAAAGGAGAAATAAGTATTGTTGAAGCTGAGGATTTTGTAGAACAATTGAAGAACATCCATGAGGAGGTGAGGAAGCACATTACCAAGATGAATGCACAGTATAAGGCTAAGGTAGATGAGAAAAGGAGGCAGAAGGAATTTCAGGTTGGAGATGAAGTCATGGTTCATTTGCGAAAGGAGAGATTTTTAGTTGGTACATACAACAAGCTGAAAATGAAGAAGTTTGGGCCATGTAAGATACTGAAGAAGCATGATTCAGAAAATGCATATGAGGTAGAATTGCCTACTGAGCTGAATATTTCACCAGTATTTAACATTTTAGATTTGACAGAGTATCATGAAGGAGGTGTTGAAGATGAGATCACAGCAGCACAGTGGAGTATTCTAGCAACTAGTTCAGATATCAAGGAGATTGAGGATATACTGGATAGTCATGTTGGCAGAAGCACAAGGAATAGGACATATGAAGAATATCTCATCAAATGGAAAGGATGACCTGTTGAAGATTCATCATGGCTAAGAAGGGAGGAGGTTAATTGTCTTGGTTTCCCTCTTCACACCTGAGACGTTACGGGGTCACTTCTCAAATTAGCCCATGTGTCTGATGTAGGAGCATCCTGGGTGTAAGAGAAATCTTGCATCAACCAAATATATTTTTAGTTTCTTTTCAATAAGGGCTATCTTGTGTAGAGCTGCTATTTATGGAAACTTACTATTTTTAGTAAGTTTGTCATATGATCTCAAAATGTTCTGATTTCATAGTTGGAGCTTCATCTTAGTCATATAATCCTACCAGTAAAGTTTCATTGCTAGATCAAGTCTGGTTTTGAAGATATTGAAAATTTTTAGTTTTGGAAACGGGGTATAGAAACTTTGAACTCAGTTTTCAAAGCTTTAGAGGCCCTGGATGAGGTCAAAAATTCATTTGACTAGAGCTTGCGCGAGTTAGACACTGTAGAGATCCTTGTGCCCTTTCTAAATTGGGGTCATAATAGTCAATCGGGTCAACGGGTGATGACTTATGGTCTCTGGAAGTCGGGCCACCTGAAATGGTAGAAAATAATTTTCCTTCAAAATTTGTGTTTGGGTTTCAAAATTTATTTTGAGCCGACTTTGATGTAACAAATTGAAAATTAAAATAATTCTAAGTTTGGTCGGCCCTTAGGGCTAAATTTTTGGAACCTTCTCGGGCGGTGGAAATTTCCTATATAAAGAAGGCCCGTTGTGGTTGTCTAGGGTAGTTTTGGGTAGATCTAGGTAATCATTTGAGGCTTTTTCCTATAGAATATTGTAACAAAAATACCCATGTGGCTTTGCATATTGTAATTCTAAAAATTTGTAATTCCACACTTGTGGAGATAAAAGGAAGCCCATTTTCTGTTCTTGCAAATTGTAGTTGTTTCTCTATTTCTATTATGTGTTTGTGGTATTAAGGGGAGCACCCTTCATCATTGCCCTGGACATTTAAGGAGATAGATAGAATTGGGCTATTGCTAGATTAGGAGATAATGGGGCATGTTTCCATTGCAAATTGAATGGTCATAATAAAAAATATTATTCATTACTAAAAAATCTTTCAAAAAAGACAAAAGAGAAGGCTAATACGGTCAACAATAATGGTATCCCTAGTAACAGAGAGGACATTCAAAATTTTGGACTACCCCATGAAGAAACTACTAACAATGGTATGCCTGATAGGCTCAAGGAAACTCTTGATACCCCGTTGGACAAGTTTGTCTCTTTATCAAACCCTCTCTTTGAAGATGACTTTGAGATTCTTGCTGCTATACCCATCCATGAACTCTAGAAGCCCGCTTCTTGTCAACCTCAATAGATTCTTGTCCCTAGAGAAAAAGTCAATGAAGATAACTCACTCTTTCCCAATGCTCAAAAAATAGCTCTATCTACTATTAAAAACAAAAACAAAAACATCTCTAATGTAAGTAGGGTCTAGAAACAATAGTTGGTTGAGCATGATAGCCCTTGCCCTGACACCATGCCGCTTGATAATAACCAAGGAGTAGGAGAGGTTGTGGTTTTGACCCAGAGTCCCTTGGGGGAGGAATATGTTATCATGGAAGAAAGCTTCTCCCTTTCTGTTTGTAGGAAACATGGAGGAGATGAAGATGGGTTTGTTGAAGTTATTTCAATAAAAAGAAGAAAAGAAAAACCTATGAAAGAAGTAGTCGCATCAAAAACACTGAAAAAAGAAATAAAGTGAAAAATATTGAGTTGCTAGAATGTTTTAACAGATTATGTAAGAACTCCTCTAACACCCCACAATCTTCATGATGATACACATACACAGTTGGAATGTTACAGGGTTGGAAATGCCTGACAGGATGTATATGGTCGGGAACTGGTGTAATAAGACGTACAATAAAGACATTATTTTTTTACAAGAGATCAAAGTGACTGGTTACAAGGCTCATACCACTCTTAATTTTATTTGGATTCAAGCTAAGTGTTTATATTCTGATCATACTAGAGCCAAAGGAGGGGTAAAAATGTTGATAGGAAGTAAATGGGCTAACAAACTGATTGGTAAGGGTACCTCCCCTTGCTAGAGAGTTATATGGATAAATTTTAAAGTTCAGGAGTAGGAGATAGGAATTTGCAACATGTATGCCTCCAATGACTATGGGGAAAGGGCCACCTTGTGGGATTGGCTTGCTAGTAACCTTCCTGATATAAAATGGGTGTTTATTAGGGACTTTAATATGATCAAGAATAAACAGGATAAAGCTGGTGGAAAAAAAATGAGTGGAAAGGAAATGAGTTCTTCTTTTGGTCTAAATTTAAAAGGAAATTCCAAGTCAATGATCCGCTGGAGAACATGAAATTTCTTAGTGTAACAATCAGTCTTTCAAAAATAGAGTTTATTGTAGACTAGATAGGATATACTTCAACAAGATGTGGATGGAATTGAAACAACAACCAAGAGAAAACCCTATTGGAATTAACCCTGTCAGCATGTCTGATCACTCCCCAATATTTGTTTGTATTTCTCTCAAATCACCACAAGATCAGTCCCATAGAGGTAGGAAGAAAGAAACCTTTAAGCTCAACATATCCCTCTTGGATGATGGGGACTGCTTGCAAGCCATCGGGACAACCACTCATTTGTCTAAGTTTTGCAATGCAACCCTTTCTGCTAGAGATAAATGGAACTCAATGGTGAATACTTGGAAAAACTTGTTCCAAATTAAAGGGGTTAAAGGTACGTTTGATAGAAACCAAGAGGAGAACTTTTATCAAACCAAACTCAATTATATTGAAACTTAGCTTCAAGATTTAGGGAAAGATTAGGAGTTGGAACAATCTGTCATTAATACTAAAGCCAAACTCAGGAAAATTTAGAATTACAAAATTCAAGGACAAAAAGTCAGAGCCAAGCAAAGATGGATTAGAGATGGGGACATAGGATCCAAGTATTTCTTCAATTTAATTAGAGCCAAACATTTCAGGGAAGAAATTGTAGGTATTCAAATAGAAGGAGGTGTATGCACCCTAAAATGGTTGCCTAGATTTTGTGCCCCATTCTTCAATTTATCAATTTCTTGAATCAATGCCTTGCAATATTTTTAATTCAAATCAATTTTCTTGATCAAATCGTAATTAATTTAATATTTCCTAAGGTTTGGTCATTTTTTAATTAAAAAGAGAAAAAACAAAAAATAATATAATCTTATTTAATTAAGAGAACTTGCTCCCTTTTAATTAAATAAAAAATCTTTTAATTAAATAATGGAAACCACTTTGTTAAAAATAATAAATAATAAAATATAAATAAAAATAAAAAGACTTTTTGTCTACACATGAATGCACACTTTCCAAGATGAGTGGAATCTCCTTTTGCCTCTTAATCTCTTCCACACAGCTTTTTACCTCTTAACCATGTCCATTGATTTTGCCTCTTGAGAATCTTGAGCACATGGATCAACCAAGATTTAATCTTTGCCATTGCTCATTTCTTTTTCCCTCTTAATCTTGACCATCTGTTCATTTCTAAATCTTTTAAAAGGAGACTCTCTCCTCATTCTTAATCATCCATCTTTTGCACCATCATCTTTCAATCTTAGCATCTTGGATTCTTGGCATCTTAGCATCTTGGCATCTTGGAGCTATGGTATTCTTAGATCTCTCATATTCAAGCATTGCATCATCATTTTCATTTTCTTTCTTGCATCTAGCTTAATCCATCTAGCTTAGAATAGCTTTCATTTTTATTTTCATGCATACTTCATGATTATGGAGACTAGAATTCTTACTTTTCCTATTTGAATCTCTCATTTTATGGTGTACTTGCATGGGCACAAACTAGGTCTAATTTGAGGGCCTCCATTATAAACCCTTTCACTCCATGAATAGAGAGCTATGAGTCACCATTTAAGACCTCATTTTTTAGCAATCTTGGATTTATTGACTCATAGAAGTGTGACAACATTTTATCACACAGGAGAATTTACTAAAAATAACCAAGAAACCTTGAGTCTCTTTATAGAATACTATAAGAAGTTGTTTTCATCTTAACATAAAGAGGAGAATATTGAAGCTATGAACAGGTGCACCAAATTAATTCCTGGGAAAGTATCCTAAGAGCATGAAAGGGCCCTGGAATAGGATATTAGAATTGAAGAGATAGATGAAGCCATTGGATCCTTATCTAATGATAAATCTTCAGCTATTGATGGGTTGTCGACTGAGTTCTACAAGAAGAATAGAGTGGATATCTAGTGAACTCCTAGAAGTGTATGAAGAAGTCTTCAAAGTTGGTTATTTGGGAGAAAACATTAGTAAAGGGCTTATCAAGATGTTACCTAAAGATGGAGATAAATCTCAGGTGAAAAATTGGAGGCCCATCACATCACTAAATATCTCATATAAAATCATAGCTAAAATTCTAGGCAGGAGAATTAGTGATATCCTCAAAGAAGTGGTGTCAATCACCCAAACTAGCTTCATAAAAGGTAGGTATATTTTAGATAATCTCATTACCAGTTCGAAAGCAATGAATTGGGAAAAATTTGATAAGTAGAATGTAGCAATGGTGTTGATTAACTTTGAAAAAGCCTATGATAGAATTGAGCGGCCTTTTGTTGTAAACATGCTAGAAGCTTTTGGATTCCCTAAAGTCTTCTGTAAATGGGTCAGCATCCTATTTAAAGACTCCTCTACTGTTATTGATGTTAATGGTGAATTATCTGATTGCATTCCCCTTGGGAGATATATCAGACAAGGGTGCCCTCTTGCCCCATCCCTATATGTTATTGTTGTCGATGCCCTCTCTTTCATTCTCAAGGCTCTTGACCTTGGCCACCCAGTGAAAGCTATTAGACTTCCCAATGAGGAGGACCTGCTCATTGAGCAATTTGCTGATGACACGGCTCTATTTTTGGAGATGGAGGAAGAAAATTTTGATAATTTTATTGATAGGCTTCAATTTTTTTCCTAGCTTTAGGAGCCAAAATTGCCCCCCATAAATCCATCATTCTAGGTTGGTTAGAGACTCCTCCAGGTTGGCTTCAAAATAGGGAATGGAAGTTGCCAGGGCCCTCCACCATAGTAAGATATTTGGGGATTCTCTTTTCTATTAATCCCTCCATTGAATACATGTGGTAATGGATATATAAAAAATAGAGAGAAAACATATGAAGTGGCCATCTCATAGGTTATCACTAGCCGACATAGTATAGATTGTTTGGATGGTGTTATCTTCTCATGTAGTATACTATGTATCAACTTGGGTGATAGCCAATAGTCAAATCAACAAGATGGAAAGAATTCTGAGAAACTTTCTTTGGTCTGATGGACATGGCAATAGGAAAAGACATTGTGTTAAGTGGGAATGGTGTTGTACTCCTAGAAAACTAGGATGCCTAGGATTGAGAGATCTTAAAGCTCAAGGTTTTGCATTGGAAACTAAATGGATCCTCAAGGAAATGAAAGGAAATGAACCATGTAAAGTGCTAGTTAGAAACAATATTGAGAGAACAACTATCAAGAAAGGTAAGAATTGGAGTGATGTTCCCATAAAGGACCTGATTATGGGGGACTTTGAGATTCAAGTTGCTAGTTCCAAGGCCTTTCAAACAATTTGGAAGGCTTGGTGTCAGGTCAAACCACTTATATGCTCAAGAAATATTGTCAGAAAGAGCCCTTGCTATGTTGTAGTGGATAGATCTATTTGGTGGGGGGTGTATCTTAATGACAAACCATTGGCTTTAACTCAATGTTGTTCAACCAAAAAGTGGCATCAAAAAGGGATTTCTCTTATCTAGGATGTTTTAGTTAACAAGTAGCTAGCTTCTTGGGAAGTTCTGAGACAAAAATTCAATATACCCAATTCTCAGAAGAAGACTTTCACTCTTATCTCTAAAGCAGTTGGGAGGTTTTTTCCTGGTAAAATTTTGAGATCAGATCAAATATTTGATTTCATGAAATGGAATGATGGCAATAAAATTGAGAAATTTTCTTGCAAACACATCTATAACATGCTTAAGGAAGATAATGGAATTGTTAACAGAATTAATCAAAGTTGGAATGTTGATTGGTCTTCTACTAGATGGCACTTCATGTTTGATTTCTTTTGACATGCTAAAATTGAACCCAAGGTCCTCTATTTTCGTTGGTTGTTGTTGTTAAAGAAAATAGTTGTTGGTTCCTTTTTGTCTTAGAGTGGTCCTTAGAGTGTCTATTGTGCCTTGTGCAATTGTATTGAAATGTTTGAGCATTTGTTTTTTGAGTGTATTTTTGCCAAGAAATTGTGGGCTATTTTTTTAGGAAACCCTGTTATCTGGAACTATCCTAATGCTTTTTCATGGTCCGAAATCATTATGGGCTTTGTTAATGAATTTGATTACAAGTTGAATTCCTTTTGGTTTTCTCTAATTGTAGTTTCTTTATGGACCATTTGGAAGATGAGGAATGAAGAGATCTTTCAAAATAGGAATCATGATCTTACTGAGTTTTTTATTAAACTCACACATCTTACTATTACTTCACAGGTTGCAGAAATGATAGAAATTACAGAAGAAAGATTTCAAACTCTGCTAAAGGAAGGAGTGATAATTATATACAAAAGGGACATTCAGTCTGCTTCTTTGGTCGACATCCCTCAGGAACCAATTAGGGAAAATATGGCAGCTGGAACTCTGATGGATAATAGGTGGAGGACCCTAGAAGAGGAAAGTAGGAATGAGGTACAGGAGGAACCAGCTCATAGTGAGTGGGAAGCTAAAAATGATAATGATAATTGGACTTCTATGAATCAAAGGACAAACAATGATGAATGGGATAGTGGCACTAACAGAATCAGTACCAGTGGATGGGATGAAGTATAGTTGAACTCTAGGATTTCCTTTTTGATTCTCATACATTAAAGTTGTAAAGCAGACCTTAATTTTTTATTTGATGCCATAGTGATGGCCCTATGTATATATGTTGTCTTACTAAGGTGCTTTTGGTAGCAACAAAACTATAAGTTGCTGGTTTTGCTAGTTTTTCTTGGAACCATTCAGTTGATACTCTATTTTAATATAAAAATTCTAAGAAATATAATTTTGAAATATATCTATTTTAAAAATGTTAAAATTATAATTTTTAATCTTATTATTAAATATCAGATACTTTCATTAAAATTTTAAATATATAATGCTTCAATATTTCAATTAACTAAAATTATTAGAAATAAAAATGTTTATGATTTAGATGGTAGGGAGAGGGCTCTCAACCTAGGTACATCAACCACATAAGAACATAAACCAAGGAGCATAGCTTCAGACCATTATAGTCTAAAGAAACAACCACCATCACTTAAAAAAATAATAAAAAAACCATAACAAAAGTTCTTTTACCAGTATCTATTCTAACCAACCTACTATGATCATCCCTATTAACAACATAACTTAAAACTAACTAACGTCTTTTGTCTAATAGTAGAGAGGAAAATATTTGAGAAGTTCCTAACATAGTAACACATAGAAATATCCAAGAGTTTATCCTTAAATATGAAGCAAAACACATAAAGACTACTACAAACCCCATAGAAAAGAAAACTCATTTATTTTTAGCAATAGCCTCCCAATCTCATCCTTAGGCACATGATCTTCATCTTTTCCATCTTGTTTCTTCTTCTGATCCCTCTTCTCGAGTCTTCTTTTTCCCTGACCATACCAAACACTACTTTCATCATTATGTACTTTTCATAATCTTGCACGAAGAGGTGAAAGCAAAATTGAACTCATCAGCAGAAACAGTGTTAGGAACAATATTTTCTAGAGTAGTCACTCTATGCAACACCCAGATGGACTTCATTAGGGCTTCCTCATTGAGATTCTCCTTTTTTGAAGTCATGAGAAGTTCTTCCCTTTGGCCTCATCCTAGAAAACAAGGGAGGTGTAGGCAATGTACACTATTTCTTCCATTTTGTCTACATTAATAGTGAGATCTGTAGACTTTTCCTACTCAATATGCTATTGGTCTTTAGCCTCCTTAACATAGTCCTCATCTTCCAAATTATCACTTTCATGTGTCTCCTTTGGCTCATATTTTTGGTCTGTTTCCAATTCCACTTCTTCTTCCACACTTTTATGCTTGGTAACCTTCTTATTTCTAAGATTGGTAGATCTACATTCTCTAGAGCTCCATTTATTCTTCTTTTCGGTAGAAGTGTCACCTTTTTTTCCCTCCCTAGAGTCCTCCCTATAATGACTTTCCTTGTAGGACGGTTAGTATCCAAAATAATTTCCTCAAAAGATAGAGAACAAGGGTTTATCCTTAGCCATAGAGGGGATTTTTACTCAACTTCTTGGTTTTAGGGTTCTACTTGGGGTAAAACAGATGCCAAATATAACAACAATTACTATATTTAAATACTCATACTCACATGTTTAAATTTCTCACTAATAGAAATCATTTAAAGGATTTTATTATAATTAATATTTATGATATTATATACTTATCAAATAAATTGATTAAGACCAACTAATGTTATTACACATTTAATATATTTAATATATATTTTATTGATTATTAATATTGTAAGTCACATATAAGTATAAACAATGTAATTGATTGACTAATAATTAATATTAATTAAATAATTATGATTATTACATATTTAATATATATTCTATTATTATTGGAAAATTTAATATTAAATATTTAAGAATATTTAATTTTAGATATATTATTATTTAATATTAATATTAATTTTAAATAATGACTACATATTTAAGAATACTTGTTTGAAACAATATATTTGAAAAAGGGTCTAATTTAGGGTTCTTTTGATTGCGAAAATTGACCTAAAATTAGAAAACCGAGAAAATCGGCAAAAAGCAACATGCCTCTTCCCCAACCAAAAGGATATATATTCTCAACAATATTTACTTCAAAAGGGGCATGAAAGAAGGGAAAATAATCCGAAGTCTAAAGCTCTGGATTGCTGGAGGCAAACACAGGAATCAGAAGAACAAAGGTAAGACGAATTTATCTATTTCTAAGCACAGGATATTCAGCTTCTGTTTATAATCTGAACATTCATATCACTGTTGTATAAATGGCTGTAGATTATAATATCTTGTGTGTAAATTACTGTACTAGATCTTATATAAATCTGGATAGACTGTATATAAATAATATGTGTCTGCTCAATAATCAAATAAAATATAAAAATACATCTACAAATTCTTAGAATAAATTTTCAGCTCATATATATATATATCGTCAACAATGTCGCAGGATAGCGGCATGCATTAGGTTATGTATATTCTATTGCAATATATGTTTGTATGATGAAGAGCCCACTCATCAGTCCGTAATGATTAATCATATGAAATGTGTGACTCAGGTAGAGTACTGTGTGCTTGTATTCTTATTGCATTAGACTAATTCCTCACAAGATAAATATGTCCTACCATAGCCCGGTAAATCATACAAAGGGCAGAATAAGTTCTTTAGTGGAATGAGCCATGCTACATCATACAAATGCAAGAGTCTTGCAATGGAATGGGCATGAGCTACATTACGCAAAGGAGAAGGAATAGGGCTTGCGATGGAATGGTGAAGGACTACAGCATACAAAGGCACTAATTGTGAGGGATAGTCCATAATCATAAGGAGGTTAAATATTATAAATGGGTTTCTTTCATTAAAGGGAAATATGAATTGTATTATTACTTAATTTCGAGGTTAGGGTTGTATATCTGTTTGTATTACAAATTTGTAAAGCTTAAGGAAGATTATATAGAGAGACTGACCGACCTTGTTAAAAAGAATTTAAAGTGCTAAAGTATAATGTCTCACTATTTTACAATTTTTATTTTAATAGAATGTGTGATTCTAAGAAAAAATTTAGGGCAATCCCAAAAAGAAGACATTATACAAGCAGGCCATCTTCCCCATTAATTGTAATATTTATTATTTTATTATTTTTCAGATATGCATTGTATAGGAGTCTTCTTCATGATATTCTAGAATTTGACGAGGCAACAGAGTCACATAGAGATTTCAAGGTTTCTATTATTTCTATTAATATAGTGGGAGGTGGTCCTACTCTTGTTGTTGTCAGGTATGTTCTTCTCCTCTATAGTCATTTGTTTCTCCTAATGAGAGATTTTTTTTTCTTTCTCATGGTACTATCCCTTGGAGTCTTTTTTGTTAGATTTTTCTATTTTTTATTAAGGATGATCAATAATGTTTTTTTTCTTAGAGCTCAAAGATGGTCATGTTGATTTTTCTCCATCCCTTACTTATTTTTATGCTATAATGGTCATTGTTGGAGTCCATTTTCCTGATTTTTCTCTATTTGTTTTGTGTTGTTCTTTTATAATCCCATTCTCTTGTGGATGAAGAGCATTCCTCTATAGAGATTACAAATATTTGTGTGGCTAAGTTTGTTTTTTTGCTCATTTTGCTTATTTTTCCCTCTTTTGTGGTTGCTACTCAGGTAGTGGCATCCCATATAAAGCTAGAAATTTTCCTTGTGTGAGATATTGGTAGTTGTTGTATAAGAACCTTTTCCTAACCATTGGCTACTTTAATGCAAGGTTGGATTGGGTGAGGATTTTTTGTTCAAGAACCTTTGTCACTATTGCAAATTAGTTTTGGAAGTCACATTTAAAAACCTATTTGTGAAGGTATGTTGAGCCTATTCTCTTAGTTTATCAAGGTTTGTCTATAAGTTTTTGGAAATGGTAGTTACAGTACACTTTTTAATATCTATTGTTTAGATGACAAAAAAATTCCTATTGATGACCTTTTGAATGTTTATGAAAACTCATTCTAAAGCCATTACCAAGATCAAAGAAACCTTTTAAGACCTTGTGTTTTGATTGTCTTGAGACATCAATCTATTTGCAACCTCTGGTTCATTAACTTCTAGCTATCTCTTGAGTGACTAATTATATATGCTCTTTGCATCTTTCCTTTGTAACCATTTCAAGCCCCATTGAAAACCTATTTTATTTCAGTAAAAAACTTCGATGGGAAAAAATAAATTATCTAAAAGATATCATAAATTAAATCCTTTATTTTCTGATTAGGTTGGCAGAAATTAAAAGCATTGTGATAGGAAGTACATTGAAAGATAGGCAATCAGCACAATAGATAAAGCTGCCCAAACAAAACACTAAAAAGAGTTTTTCAAAAGATACCCAACACAAAATGATATGTAAAACACATGGCAACTGTAACAATTATTATATTGAAATACTCCTAATGACATGTTATAATTTCTTTACCATTTCTCCTCTACTCATGACCAGATAATCGTTGGAAACTGGAATACACGTGAAAACATATAAACAGCAAGCGAAAACGCATAGGCTGCCAAGAAGGGGATAGTTTTTATTCAAATTCTTCTCATATATCAGGAGGTTTAGTTTACACGAGTCAAGCAAGCTATGTTGCTCGTTAATTGTAATATTTATTATTTTATTATTTTTCCTATCCAAAGTCAATTGCCCTTCCTATAAAATCCTCCCTTAACGTAGCTTCTCTCGTCTCATTTTCTACAATGGAAGCGGGTAATGTGGATTATGGTAAAGGGGTGGACCATGCGGCTGGTCTCCTTCTTCAGGCTTTTGCTATTTCGGAAAATGAGGATCATATAATACCTATGTCCAATTAAATTAGAGAAGAGTTCCAAGGTTGTTTGAAGATGAACATGTACTAGTTCCCTAACTTGTTTGAGACAGTACTAGAATGAATATGTATTAGAGGACACTTTATGTTGTTTAAGCTGTTTTAGAAAATAAAAATAAAAGAAAATTAAAAAAGCAAATGAACATACATGCTTGGCTCCTGCAGAACATCGAATATGTGTTGCTATTATTTTATCTGTGCTAATAAACTATTTTATTTGCTGAAGGGAGTTCAAACTTGTCATGAAGAGCATATATGGCGAAAGAAAATAGTAAACCCTGTGCAAGCTGCAGGAAGCAACGAAGAAAGTGTCTGGAGTCGTGTATTCTGGCTCCTTATTTTCCATCCACAGAGCACGAAAAGTTTGACCTGATACACAGGGTTTTCGGAAAAAAAAATGTCCTCAGAATGCTTCAAGTAATTACATATACTCTGTCAGTTTTTCCTTGTTCACCTGCTTTAGATAAGTAGTGAGAATTCATGGTTCTGATATGGTATTGTTTTAGGGTATTGAGGTTTATCAAAGGGCAGATGCAGTAAATAGCATGGTAATGGAAGCGAGGGCAAGAGTGGAAGACCCGGTGCATGGGTGTACAAACACAGTTATTCAACTTCAGGATAAAATTGCTGATTTGGAAGCACAGCTGGCAGTGATGCAAGATGAAATTATGAGTAAGCGCTTGAAGAGGGGTGAGTTTGCATCAAAACCACTCACTGAATTTCATCCAAAACAAGAACAAAATGATGGTTTTCTCTTACATGACGTCGATAGTACATGTGTATTATCCAAAAACCAAAATGCCGTTTTGCAAGAAACGTTCAAGGACAACAGTAATATCGATAGGGTATGTGTTGTTTTTTATGGCTGTAAGAAAATTATCATTTTTTCGAAATATTTCTCTCTTTATATAAAGTATTAAAGCTTTTCTTTATTGCTAGGGTATAACAACAACATATGGTATTTCCAAACCTTCCTCTTCTTCGAGGATGAAAGTCGCGTCCTCCGAGGATGAGGATTCTGATTATCAGCAATCGGTGGAAGTCATTTCTGATTCTGTGGAACATAACGAAAGTAAAAGTAAAGGCAAGACCAAATGTGGTGAAACTAAACAGAAAGGAGAGGCTAAAATTACTATGTCTTCTTCTAAGACCATGAACACCTCCTCCAGGTTGAATCTTCCATCGCCTCCCAAACTGAGGTCACCTGTCTTACAGGATTTTAAGGATGAGGAGAAGACGATTGACGAGATGACTCCTATGGACGTGGGAAAGGAAACGCCACTAGAAAAAGGCTCGTCTATCTGGGGAAACTCTTCTAACATGAGGATGAAGAATCTCATGCTGGGCCAGGAGGGATTATTTCATTGGATAATCTCTGAGATAAACGCTTTGAAGAACAATTCGCCTTCGGTTCAGAAATTAGATGACATTTTGGCTAGCACTCGGTCTTTGGCTAAAGGCATCAATGACCTCAAGCAGGATCATGAACAGAGAATCAATAAACTTGAGGAAACCATTGAGGTGACACATGAGAAGCTGAACAAAGTTATGGCTATTAGCAAGACGGCTATGAAGGACACCAGTGAGGGTTTGAGGAAACTTAATGAGCAAGGCATTGTGGTTCATAACCATTCAAAGGGCGAGATTTCTTCTCCTTCCAGTAGTGCCAAGGCTACTAAGATGTGCAGCGTAGAGGACACACGTGTGAAGAAGAGGAGCAGAGATATGGCCGAGGAAATGGATGTTAAGGTGGAGAGTGGGACCACTTCCTCCATGCCGGGACCTGGCACTAGATTCAGGAGCAAGACTAAGGGCATGATCCCTTTCGATTTAAATCTGCCATAGATAGGAATTTTAAGGATATATATGAGAAGATCATTAGGAAGAATGGCAATATGATTGAGATGTTATAGCTTGGTTTGGGATCTATGTTTCCCTGTTTTGTTGGCCCTTTTTTAAGCGTCTGGATCCAGTCTGGTTATGTTCTGGGCTTATCTTTTGAACAAGATGTTTGTTTTTACGTATAACTTGAGTTTCTGTTTTCTGTAAAATTAGATTTCCCTTAATCAAAAATAACAGATGATATGCAATAATCTATTGGTATTCATATACTTATTAATCAGCTTCTAAATAGAGATTTTCAATTGCTTATAATTAAACATATTTTTATCTACCTCTTCAATCAAAGACCTAGGTCACTGGAAATTTATGAGGTTTATATTTGCTTATTTTCAGATTAATTTTTACGTTTCAACTGATTATTGGTTACTTTTTCAAAAACGACCTAGCTATTATACAGATCATTTGTATTACTTTGAAAATAGAGGGTACATTATGCAGATTATTTATATCAGTTTGAAAATTTTGTATTACTTACAAATTGATATTATTTCTCAACAAAAATCTTTGATGGTTTTTTGTGAGAGAAAAATATAGATATCTATTGCTCCAAAATCTAATTCTGATACACAATCCTTTATATCATACTCCTCAAGATTTAAACCTAACTGAATAAAATATTTTTTATTTAAAAAAAAAAGATTCTTTCGACCTGTGTAGTTATTTTGTTTAATTTTTGTTTGTAGACCGAAAGGAAAGCTCTTGCAGAGCAGGTAAACATTAGGCCTTGTGAAGTTCAAGTTTTGGTTTCGGAATAATCCTCCGTGTAGTAGTTAATTTCATCACATATATTATTATTATGAGTATTAGAAAGTTGATTTATTTCAACAAAAATTTTAGGAACAAGTCAGAGCATAACGAAATGGATTAAAAAACAGGGAAGAGTTGGCAGAAATTAAGGGTCTGAAAAAGGCAGCGGAAACACCAGCTCCCGCAGAAAGAGTTGACATAATTTAAGCCTCTGAAACACTAACTCCATCAGTGATTGGATAAATAAAATTTGGTCAGGCGTCCTTTTTACAAAGAGTTTTCATTTCCCATAATGGTATCTTTAGATAGCTTTTATGCTGAATTTTAAATGCAATAAATGTTATTTTCTGAGTCAGAAATGACCTATTTTGTTAAAAAAAATCATATGACATGGAGATTATTCTATTTTGTAGGTTTGGTTCAAGTTTATTAGTCTTTTCTACAAACTGATTTTATATGAATCTATTATTTGTTAATATATAGATTATTCTTTTTGAAAATCTGTTTGTACAATATTTATTATTTTGTATGATTTTCATTCAAGGTTTACACATGGGAAGTTTTTCCATTCCTATCAAGTTATCTTCATATTTTTTAAACTACAGGCTCTTATTTTTCAATTATCTTGAAAGACCTGGTTGACAAGATGTTGGCTCTCATCTACGTGGTAGAAAAATATGTTGAGGCTATTAAGATTGAGAAAGAAGATAAAATATTAATGCTAGAGTAGACAATAGGCAAGGTACATGAGAAAATTATAAGGCAGTCACTATTCATAAGATTATCGTCTAAGCTAGCACCATAAGAGTCAAAATGCTCAATTAAAAGATTCAATTCTTCAAAGCTAGTGGTGCAAAGAAGTGTAAAGCCATGTGTCCTATTGCTTCTACAATTGGTCAGAGTAAGGTTGTTATTGGTGATCAACACAAAATGAGTTTTGTTTGGCAAGGTCCTTTTGTTAGGATCTATAGTTATGCTAAAGGTAATCCTGACTAATCCTAGATTATCATCGATATAATAGATATACATGAGAAGCATATAAAATAGTATAAAATGGATGTTAAGATTTTGAAATTACTTTAATAGTTATGTGGGTTTTCCTATTTTTCCATTGTTAATTTGATGTTGCACTTTACTGGTTTATCTATTGTTGATAGATATTTCATAATGTAAATGGTTTTAAGGTAACTTAAAAACCTATTTTTCCTTACTTAAAAAAATATTCACCTAATATTCTCCTAGGTCTATTGGTTGTTTGAATCAAAGGAAGCTAGTAGGAGTGAAGTTGCGTAATATATTTGACAAAGATAGTAATCGCTAATGCTATGAGTCTGCCAGACGAGTTTTGCTTTCTCAAATCGCTGGAACACCTGCTTCTACGTAAGAGTAAACTGCTATCAATTTGAGCAATTTCTGCAATTTGAGTAATTTGTCTTGTAGCCGTGTGATGAAGAGATTTCCGACTTCTTTTTAACTGCACAAGGGCCTGCAGCATATTTTCGAGTAGAGAAACGTAAAGCAGTGACCAATTATAAAAGGGTTGAAATATAGATTTAATTAAATATCATTCTGTTCGAGATAAGTTTCTCAAAAATCTTGCTGCATTTGAAACATTTCCACTCCAAATAATTTACAGATACGATATTGTTTTTTCTAAAGAGTTCTAGTTTTGTGCTTCCAACTTGAATTGTCTGCCGTTTTGTCCTTCCAAACCTGTCGTCACACATTGGGCGGTTTTTCAAATTTAGTAGTTGAACGAATGTAAAATTAATGTCCTCGTATTTCGAACTGCCAGTCATGTCAACCCAAAATTTCGAATTGCAGTTATGCGATTCATTTGCACGACAAAATATAAAATCTGACGTGCATTCGAACGTAAGAAAAAACAGCCGCGACGGTCGAACGAACGTCAAATTATTAGAATAAGCTTAACCCTCAACCCTAAACCCTAACCCTGGAAAACCCTAGCAAACTCTCGTGAACCCTAAACCCTAACCCTCTCAAACCCTCGTAACCCTAAGCCCTAACCCTCGCAAACCCTCGCAACCCTAGTAACCCTAACGCCTGGTAAAATAACAGTGACCGAACATACTCAGCATGGGTAAATTGAAGTTAAAATAATAATTAATAATCATTAATCCGGCACGACAGAAGATATTTACTGTTTACAGGAAAACGCTGGTAATTAAAATAACAGTGAGCATGGGTAAATTCGCCGCTTGAAAATAATAATTAATCCGCTTTCCGAAGATATTTACCCTATTTTGGTCTGGTACGCCCGCAGAACATATTTACTGTTGCCACTTTTACTGTTCGTGGACAGGAATTTCCTACAGTTTGATGCATTACGAATTTCCTAATTTTAAAAGTTATGTTAATAGATTATTAAATATAATACACGGATAGGGAGATATACGGATACAATATATTGAAGTCTGATAAGAAAATTTTGAGTAATTTTTAATCAAAAATCTATGAATCAAAATAAATTGACTATATTTTCTACTTTTATAATGTAGTTGATTCCTTGTTTGAAATTTTAGAGGAGGAAAAAAAATTACCCGATCACAAAATAGATTAGAAGGAAGTTTCCTTTTCTTCAATTCTACAAGAAATGACCCATAATTTAAGACCTATATAATTGTATCACTATGAAACTATTTTCAACTTTTTCCAGATAACCAGATATTAGCTTTGATTGATGATTTTGGATATTACAACTATTTCAACAATTTATTCAAGTATATCATTAATCTTTATTAACCTGCAATTTGCACGACGCTATTCAACAAAATTGTTGTCACTGTCCACTACATAGTCTTCACTAAAACAACTTTAACTCATTATGTCTGTAACATTAAGCCATACGACCTTAGATATAAGATCATAGATCATCCTTGTACACTTGCCCATTTTCGTATCCTCTGAAACATCTGTACACTTCTGTCAGTCATCCAAACACCAGTGATAACTAGTATGTCTATCTTTGTCTGAAACATATGTCAACGTCGTTTCTTTGCAACTATTATTTGTGTATTCGATCAATCTTCTTCTTAAGGGTTTCAAACTCAATTCAAAACCTATTTTACATCAATAAAAATCTTGAATGGTGAAAAAATGAATTGTAAGAAAATTGAAAGCTATCATAAGTAGAACTTTCTATTAATTAAAATAATTAAGACTATAATATTAAAAAAATAATTTTATTATTTTATTATATAATTATAAATTATAAATTTTCAATTCTAAGAAATATAATTTCTAAATATATCTATTTTAAAAATGTTAATTATAATTTTTAATCTTATTATTAAATATCAGATACTTTCATTGAAATTTTAAAATATAACGCTTCAATTTTTCAATTAAGTATAATTATTATAAATAAAAATATTTATAATTTAGATGGTAGGGAGAGGGCCCTCAATGCAGGTTCATCAACCATATAAGAGCATAAACCAAAGAGCATAGCTTCAAGCTGTTATAGTCGGAAGAAACAACACCATCACTTAAAAAAATAATCAAAAACCATAACAAAAATTCTTTTATCAGTATCTATTCTAACCAACCTACTAAAAGTTCTTAACATAGCAACACATAGAAATATCCAAGAGTTTATCCTTAAACATGAAGCAAAACACAAAAATACTACTACAAACCTCATAGAAAAGAAAACTCATTTATTTTTAGCAATAGCCTCCCAATTCATGGTGAGGTGATTTATTTCTTTCCTCCAGTCCTCAATCTCATCCTTAGGCACATGATATTCATCTTTTCCATCTTGTTTCTTCTTCCGAGCCCTCCTCTCGAGTCTTCTTTTTCGCTGACCATACCAAACACTACTTTCATCATTACACTTTTCATAATCTTGCATAAAGAGGTGAAAGCAAAATTGAACTCCTCAGCAGAAACAGTGTTAGGAATAACATTTTCTAGAGTAGTCATTCTGTGAAAGGCCCAGATGGACATCATTAGGGCTTCCTCATTGAGATTCTCCTTTTTTGAAGTCATGAGAAGTTCTTCTCCTTGGCCTCATCCTAGAAAACAAGGGAGGTGTAGGCAATGTACACCATTTCTTCCACTTTGTCTAGATTAACAGTGAGATCTGCAGACTTTTCCTACTCAGTATGCTATTGGTCTTTAGCCTCCTTAACATAGTCGTCATCATCCAAATTATCACTTTCTTGTGTCTCCTTTGGCTCATATTCTTGGTCTGTTTCCGACACCACTTCTTCTTCCACACTCTTATGCTTGGTATCCTTCTTATTTCTAAGCTTGGTAAATCTACATTCTCTAGAGCTCCATTCATTCTTCTTTTCGCTAGAAGTGTCACCTTTTATCACCTCCCCGTAGTCCTCCCCAGAATGACTTTCCTTGTAGGAGGGTTGGTATCCAAAAGAGTTTCGTCAAAAGACAGAGAACAAGGGTTTATTCTTAACTATAGAGGGGATTTTTACTCAAGTTCTTGGTTTTAGGGTTCTTCTTGGGGTAAAACACATGTCAAATATAAGAACAATTACTATATTTAAATAATCATACTGACATGTTTAAATTTTTTACCAATAGAAATGGTTTAGTGCATTTTATTATAACTAATATTTATGATTTTATATACTTATCAAATAAATTGATTAAGACCAACTAATATTAGTATAGGTTTAATATATTTAATATATATTTTATTGATTATTAATATTTTAAGTCACATATAATTAATTTAAGTATTAACAAAATGTAATTGACTGATTAATAATTAATATTAATGAAATGATTATGATTATTGCATATTTAATATATATTCTATTATTATTGGAAAATTTAATATTAAATACTTAAGAATGTTTAATTTTACATATGTTATTATTTAATATTAATATTAATTTTAAATGATGATTATCTATTAAGAATATTTGTTTGAAAAAATATGTTTGAAAAAAGGTCTAATTTAGGGCTCTTTTGGTTGCCGAAATTAACTTAGAATTGGAAAACCGGAAAAATCAATCTCCACGGAAAGAACATGCCTCTTCCCAACCAAAAGGATATAGATTCTCAACAATATTTACTTCAAAAGGGGCATGAAAGAAGGGAGAATAATCTGGAAGTCTAACACTGGAATCAGAAAAACAAAGGTAAGACCAATTTATCAATTTCGAAGCACGGAATATTCAGCTTCTCTTTACAATCTGAACATTCGTATCACTGTTGTATAAATGACAGTAAATTATAATATCTTATGTGTAAATTACTGTACTAGATCTTATATAAATCTGGATAGACTGTATATAAATAATATGTGTCTGCTCAATATTTAAATAAAATATAAAAAATACATCGACAAATTCTTAGAATAAATTTACAACTGATATTGATATATATATATATAGATATAAATATAGTCAATAATGTCAGAGGATAGCGGCATCCATTAGGTGTTTCTTCTACTGCATTATATGTTTGTATGATGAAAAGCCCACTCATCAGTCTGTAATGATTAATCATATGAAATGTGTGACTCAGGTAGATTACCGTGTGCCTGTATTCTTATTGCATTAGACTAATTCCTCCCAAGATAAATATGTCCTACCATAGCTCGGTACATCATACAAAGGCCAGAATAAGTTCTTTGGTGGAATGAGCCATGCTACATCATACAAATGCAATAGTCTTGCAATGAAATGGGCATGAGCTACATTACGCAAAGGAGAAGGAATAAGGCCTGCGATGGAATGGGCAAGGACTACAGCATACAAAGGCACTAACACTAATTGTGAGGGATAGTCCATAATCATATGGAGGTTAAATGCTATAAATGAGTTTCTTTCATTAAAGAAAAATATGCATTGTATTATTACCTAATCCCTAGGCTAGGGTTGTATATCCCTTTGTATTAAAAATTTGCAAATCTTAAGGAAGATTATAGAGAGACCCACCGACCTTGTTAAAAGAATTTAAAGTGCTAAAGTATAATCTCTGACTATTTTACAATTTTTATTTGAGTGGAATGTGTGATTCTAGGAAAGAATTTAGGACAATCTCAAAAAGAAGACATTACACAAGCAAGCCATCTTCCTCATTAATTGTAATATTTATTATTTTATTATTTTTGATATATGCATTGTATAGGAGTCTTCCTCATGATATGTCTAGGATTTGACGAGGCAACAAAGTTACATAGAGATTTCAAGGTTTCTATTATTTCTATTACTATAGCAGGAGCTGATCCTAGTCTTGTTGTTGTTAGGTATATTCTTCTCCTCTATCTTCATTTGTATCTCAAGGTTTCTATTATTTTTATTACTATAGTGAAAGCTGATCCTACTCTTGTTGTTGTTTGGTATATTCTTCTAGTCTATAGTCATTTGTATCTCCTAATGACAGATTATTTTTTCTTTCTCATGCTACTATCCCTTGGAGTCCCTTTTATTGGTTTTTTCCTATTTTTTATTAATGATGATCAATAATGTAGTTTTTGTTAGAGTCTAAAGATTTCAAGTTGATAGTTTCTTTCTGTGGGTGCATGGTTATTTTTGTCCATCCCTTACTTGTTTATGCTATCATGGTCATTGCTGGAGTCTATTTGCCTCATTTGCGTCTATTGATTTTGTGTTGTTCTTTCATAATCCCCTTCTCTTGTGGATGAGGAGCATTCTATAGAGACTACAAATATTTGTGTGGCTAAGTATTTTTTTGCTCATTTTTCTTATTTTTCCCTCTTTTGTGGTTGCTACTCAGGTAGTGGCATCCCATATGAAGCTAGAAATTTTCCTTGTGGGAGATATTGGTAGTTGTTCTATATGAACCTTTTCCTAACAATTGCCTACTTGAATGCAGGGTTGGATTGGGTGAGGATTTTCTATTCAAGAACCTTTGTCATTGTTGCAAATTAGTTTTGGAAGTCACATTTCAAAACCCATTTGTGAAGGTATGTTGAGCCTTTTCTCTTAGTTTATCAAGGTTTGTCTATAAGTTTTTGGAAGTGATAGTTATAGTACACTTTTTAATGTCTATTGTTCAATGACAACAAAATCCCCATTGGTGGCCTTTTGAATATTTATGAAAACCCATTCTAAAGCCATTACCAAGATCAAAGAAACCTTTTAAGACCTTGTGTTTTGATTGTCTTGAGACATCAATCTATTTGCAACCTGTTGTTAGTTATCTTCTAGCTATCTCTTGAGTGACTAATTGTATACGTTCTTTGCATCTTTTCTTTGCAATTGTTAATTGTGGATTCCAAATCTACTTGTAAGCATTTCAAGCCCCATTCAAAACCTAATTTACTTCAGTAGAAAATTTGAATGGAAAAAATTTATTATCTAAAAGGTATCAGAAAATATTATTTTCTGATTAGGTTGGCAGGAATTAAAAGCATCGTGATAGGAAGTTTATCGAAAGATAGGCAATCAGCACAATAGATAAAGCTGCCCAAGTAAAACACTAAAAAGAGTTTTTGAAAAGATACCAACACAAAATGATATGTAAAACACATGCCAACTGTAACAAATACTATAATGAAATATTCCTACTGACATGTTATAATTTCTTTACCATTTCTCCTCTAATCATGACCAGATAAACGTTGGAAATTGGAATACACGTGAAAACATATAAACAGCAAGCTAAAACGCATAGGTTGCCAAGAAGGGGATAGTTTTTATTCAAATTCTTCTCATATATCAGGAGGTTTAATTTACACGAGCCAAAGAAGCTATGTTGCTCGTTAATTGTAATATTTATTATTTTATTATTTTTTCTATTCAAAGTCAATTGCCCTTCCTATAAAATCCTCCTTTAACGTAGCTTCTCTCGTCTCATTTTCTAGAATGGAAGCGGGTAATGTGGATTATGGTAAAAGGGTGGACCATGCGGCTGGTCTCCTTCTTCAGGATTTTGCTGTTTTGGAAAATGAGGATCATATCATACCTATGTCTAATTAAATTAGAGAAGAGTTCCAAGGTTTGAAGATAAACATTTTTTAGTTCCCTAACTTGTTTGACACAGTACTAGAATGAATATGTACTAGAGGACACTTTATGTTGTTTAAGCTGTTTTAGGCTATAAAAAAAAAAATTTATTAAAAAAGCAAATGAACATGCATGCTTGGCTCCTGCAGAACATTGAATATGTGTTGCTATTATAAATCTGTGCTAATAAACTATTTTATTTACTGAAGGGAGTTCAAACTTGTCATGAAGAGCATTTATGGCAACAGAAAATAGTAAACCCGGTGCAAGCTGCAGGAAGCAACGAAGAAAGTGTCTGGAGTCGTGTATTCTTGCTCCTTATTTTCCATCCACAGAGCACGAAAAGTTTGACCTGATACACAGGGTTTTCGGAACCAAAAATGTCCTCAGAATGCTTCAAGTAATTACATATACTATGTCAGTTTTTTCTTGTTCACCTGCTTTAGATAAGTAGTGAGAATTCATGGTTCTGATATGGTATTGTTTTAGGGTATTGAGGTTTATCAAAGGGCAGATGCAGTAAATAGTATGGTAATGGAAGCGAGGGCAAGAGTGGAAGACCCGGTGGATGGGTGTACAAACACAGTTATTCAACTTCATGAGAAAATTGCTGATTTGGAAGCACAGCTGGCAGTGATGCAAAATGAAGTTATGAGTAAGCGCTTGAAGAAGGATGAGTTTGCATCACAACCACTCACTGAATTTCATCCAAAACAAGAACAAAATGATGGTTTTCTCTTACATGACGTCGATAGTACATGTGTATTATCCAAAAACCAAACTACTGTTTTGCAAGAAACGTTCAACCACAACGGTAATATCGATAGGGTATGTGTTGTTTTTTTATGGCTGTAAGAAAACTATCATTTTTTCCAAATATTGCTCTCTTTATATAAAGTTTTAAAGCTTCTCTTTATTGCTAGGGCATAAAAACAACAGACGGTATTTACAAACCCTCCTCTTCATCGAGGATGAAAGTCGTGTCGTCGGACGATGAGGATTCTGATTATCAGCACTCGGTCGAAGTCATTTCTGATACAGTGGAACCTAACGAAAGTAAAAGTAAAGGCAAGACCAAATGTGGTGAAAGTGAACAGAAAGGAAACGCTGAAATTACTAGGTCTTCTTCTAAGACCATGAACACAACCTCCAGGTTGAATCTTCCATCGCCTCCGAAACAGAGGTCACCTGTCTTACAGGATTTTGAGGATGAGGAGAAGAGGATTGACGAGATGACTCCTATGGACATGGGAAAGGAAACGCCACTTGAAAAAGGCTCGTCTATCTTCGGAAACTCTTCTAACATGAGGGTGAAGAATCTCATGCTGGGCTAGGAGGGATTATTTGATTGGATAATCTCTGAGATAAACACTTTGAACCATAATTCGCCTTTGGTTCAGAAATTAGACGACATTTTGGCTAGCACTCGGTCTTTTGCTAAAGGCATCAATGACTTCAAGCAGGATCAAGAACAGAAAATCAATAAACTTGAGGAAACCATAAAGGTGACACATGAGAAGCTGAGCACAGTTATGGCTATTAGCAAGACGGCTATGAAGGACACCGGTGAGGGTTTGAGGAAACTTAATGAGCAAGGCGTTGCGGTTCATAGCCATTCAAAGGGCGAGATTTCTTCTCCTTCCAGTAGTGCCAAGGCTACTAAGATGTGCAGCGTAGAGGACACACATGTGAAGAAGAGGAACAGAGATATGGCTGAGGAAATGGATGTTAAGGTGGAGAGTGGGACCACTTCCTCCATGCCGGGACCTGCCACTAGATTCAGGAGCAACACTAAGGGCATGATCCCTTTCGATTTAAATTTACCATAGATAGGAATTTTAAGGATATAAATGAGAAGATCATTAAGAAGAATGGCATTATGATTAAAATGTTATAGCTTGGTTTGGGATCTACGATTCCCTGTTTTGTTGGGCCCTTTTTTAGCACAAGATGTTTGTTTTTACGTATAACTTCAGTTTCTGGTCTCCGTAAAACCAGTTTTCCCTTAATCAAAAACAACATGATATGCAATAATCTATTGGTATTCATATACTTATTAATCAGTTTCTAAAAAGAGATTTTCAATTGCTTATGGTTAAGCATATTTTGATCTATCTCTTCAATCAAAGACCTGGGTCACTTGAAATTTATGAGGTTTATATTTGCTTATTTTCAGATTAATTTTTATGTTTCAATTGATTATTGGTTACTTTTTGAAAAACTACTCAGGTATTATACAGATCATTTGTATTAGTTTGAAAATAGAGGGTACATTATGCAGATTATTTATATGAGTTTGAAAATTTCGTATTACTTACAAATTGATTTTATTTCTCAACACAAATCTTTGATGGCTTTTTGGGAGAGAAAAATACAGATATCTATTGCTCCAAAATCTACTTTTGATACACAATCCTTTATATCACGCTCCTCAAGATTTAAACCTAACTGAATAAAATATTTTTTATTTTTTTAAATTAGATTCTTTCGATCTGTGTAGTTATTTTGTTTAATTTTTGTTTGTAGACCGAAAGGAAAGCTCTTGCAGAGCAGGTAAACATTAGGCCTTGTGAAGTTCAAGTTTTGGATTCGGAATAATCCTCCGTGTAGTAGTTAATTTCATCACATGTATTATTATTATTATGAGTATTAGAAAGTTGATTTATTTCAACAAAAAATTTAGGAACAAGTCGGAGCATAACGAAATGTATTAAAAAACGGGGAAGAGTTGCCAGAAATTAAGGGTCTGAAAAAGGCAGCGGAAACACCAGCTTCCGCAGAAAGAGTTGACATAATTTAAGCCTCTGAAACACTAACTCCATCAGTGATTGGGTAAATAAAATTTGGTCAGGCGTCCATTTTACAAAGAGTTTTCAGTTCCCATAATGGTATAGATAGCTTCTATGCTGAATTTGTGTGGAACATTTTTAAATGCTATAAATGCTATCATCTGAGTCAGAAATGACGTATTTGTTTTCAGATATATTAATAACTAGCTAATATATATTCTATATTTGTTTTGCCACTAGGCGTTGAATTTTCTCAATTTTAATTTGTTTTCTATATTAAAGATGAATGATTAGGGTTATAATTAGGGTTCGTATTCAAGTTTAACATTTATATAATGGTTAGGGTTAGCATTAGGGTTAAGGTTTGGTTTGGATTTTTTATTATGATGAAGTTAGGGTTTAGTGTTAAGGTTGTGTTTATGGTCATGGTTAGGGTTTGTGTTAGTGATAAAGTTAGGTATAGCATTATTCTTAGGTTAGAGAAATAATTAGGGTTATGGTTTACTGTTAGGGTTAGGGTTAAGGTTTAGGTTATGGATACAGTGGGGATTAGGAGTAGGGTTTAGGGTTGAGGTTATGGTTTACATCATGGTTAAGGTTTAGGTTAGTTGTATAGTTAGGTTAGCATTTAGGATTAGGGTTTAGATTTTATAGTTATAGTTAGGATTATGGCTTAGCATTTACAATTAGGGCTTTGCATTTAAGATTGTGGTCTTGGTTAGGATTTGGGATTTAGGGTTATGCATTTAGGATTAGGGTTTAGTACTAAGATTAGGATTGGGGTTAAGCATTTACCAATAGAGTTTAACATTTAGGATGCAGGTTTATGGTTACAGTTAGGATTAGGGTTTGTCATTAAATACTAGGATTTATCATTTATATTAGGGTTTACCATTTATGATATGTTTTAGCATTTAGGATTATGTTTTAGGATTATTCTTTAACAATTAGGATTACAATTAGTGTTTAGTATTTAGGAATATGGGTTAGCATTAAGGATTAGGATTTAATATTTATTATTAGGGATAAGGTTTAGGATTATGGTTAATATTGTAGTAATTGGTAGGATTTACATCATGGTTATGATTAGAGTTAGGGTTAGGGTTATAATTATGGTTAAATATTTAATCCAAAATGTTACTCTAAATCCTAAGTCTAATACTTGAACCCTGGCCCTAACCATAACAATAACCATGATGTAAAGTAACCCTAATCCTAACCATAACCCTAAATCCTAAATGCTAACACATATTCCTAAATACTAAACCCTAATGCTTATGTTAGTCAGAAATGACCTATTTGTTTGAGATTTATTAATAATAATGTTTGTAAAATGAAATCATATGACATGAGATCATTCTATTTTGTAGGTTTGGTTCAAGTTTATTAGTCTTTTCTACAAACTGATTTTATATAGATGTATTATTTCTTAATATATAGATTATGCTTTTTGAAAACGTGTTTGTACAATATTTGTTATTTTGTATGATTTTCATTCAAGGTTTCCACATGGGAAGTTTTTCCATTCCTATCAAGTTATCTTCATCTTTTTTAAAGCTACAGGTTCTTATTTTTCAATTATCTTGAAAGACCTTGTTGACAAGATGTTGGCTCTCATCTAAAGATTATCGTCTAAGCTAGCACCATAAGATTCAAAATGCTCAATCAAAAGATTCAATTCCTTAAAGCTAGTAGAACAAAGAAGGGTAAAGCCATGTGTCCTATGGCTTCTACAATTGGTCAGGGTAAGGTTGTTGTTGGTGATCAACACAAAATGAGTTTTGTTGCTTGGCAAGGTTCTTTTGTTGGGATCTATACCTATGCTAAAGGTAATCCTGACTAATCCTAAAGGTAATCCTGACTAATCCTAGATTATCATTGATATAATGGATATACATAAGAAACATATAAAATAGTCTAAAATAGATGTTAAGATTTTGAAATAACTTTAATAGCTGTGCGGGTCTATGACCCTTTCACTATTGCTTTGCAGGTTTATCTATTGCTGATAGATATTTCATAATGTAAATGGTTTAAGGTAACTTAAAAACCTATTTTACTTCAATAAAAAATATTCTCCTAATATTTGACAAAGATAGTAATCGCTAATGCTACGAGTCTGCCAGACGAGTTTTGCTTTCTCAAATCGCTGGAACACCTGCTTCTACGTAAGAGCAAACTGCAATCAATGGCGATCAATTTCGGCAACTTGAGCAGACTGCGGCATCTAGATTTGTCTCGTATCCGTGTGTTGAAGAGATTGCCGGTTTCTTTCTTCCAAACCTGTCCTCACACATTGGGCGGTTTTGCAAATTTAGTATTTGAACAAATCTAAAATTAATGTCCTGGTATTTCGAATTGCCAGCCAAGTCGAGCCCAAAATTTCGAACTGCGAGCCATTTCAACAAAAAATTTCGAATTGCAGTTATGCGATTCATTTGCGCGACAAAAATTAAAATCTGACGGGTATTCGAACGTAAAACTCAAACAACTGGAAACAGCCGCGACCGTCGAACGAACGTCAAATTATTACAATAACCTTAACCCTAAACCCTAACCCTCGCAACCCTTGTGCACCTCGTAACCCTAAACCCTAACCCTCGCAAACCCTCCTAACCCTCGGAAACCCTCGCAAACCCTCCTAACCCTAACCCTCGCAAACCTTCGCAACCCTAGTATCCCTAAACCCTAGACACTAGTAACCCTAAACCCTCAACAGTGACCGAACGTACTGAGCATGGGTAAATTGAAGTTAAAATAATAATTAATAATTAATCCGGCGGTTTACAGGGAAACGCTGGTAAAATAACAGTGACCGAACGCACTGACCATGGGTAAATTTGCCGCTTGCACAGGAAAATGAAAATAATAATTAATCCGCTTTTCCAAGATATTTACTGTTGCCACTTTCACTGTTCGTGGACACGAATTTCATCCCGTTTCATGCATTACAAATGCTCAGCCTTCCCTTATTATTTACTATTTTTTCTGCTAATTTTAAAAGTTATGTTAATAGATTACTAAATATAATACATTAATTGTTAGTTATAAATTATATTTTTTAGTTTAATAATTATATCATATATAATAATAATTATTTTAGCAATTTCAATAATGCTATTATTTTAATTTTAAAAATAAAATATATAACAAATTATTAATAAATATAATTATTTCTGTAATAAATTAATATAAATTTTCAATGAAATAATACATACATATAATTAATAGTCGATATTTATAATTTAACATAGAGAGGCATTTAATGTGACCTTAATAAAATTTTATAATCAAATCATTATTAATTAATTTCATTTCATAACATGTTTTAAATAAAAAAAAGAGCGAAAGGAGTAAGGTACGCGGCCAAAATTCAATTCAACATGGTAGGCGAGTGGGTTACTTAGATGGAAAATTCATTTCTCATGGACGATCTTTGAGCCAAAATTGATTAAAGATGGACAAAAAGAACTATATGAGGACCAATGGTTATGAAAGGTCATGGAACAGTCTAGATGTCAATTGCTGAACAAACCAAGAATACCAGAATAAATCATAGAACTATGATAGCTACATTCCACAATCTTAGAGTTTGATATAGAAATGTCTAATATAGAAATGTCTAATAAAGAAGAGGAATAAAACACATAGAAATAGAACAAGAACACCAAATAGAATCCAATATATATATATATATATATATATATATATATATATATACATACATGTATATGTATATATATATACATGTATATGTATATATATATATATACATGTGTATATATACATACATGTGTATATATATACATATATATACACACAATATATATGTATATATGTATATATGCATATATATATTGTGTGTATATATATGTATATATATATATATATATATATATATATATATATATATATATATATATATATATATATATATATATATATATATATATATATATATATATATATATTGTGTATATATATATATATATGTGTGTGGGGGGGGGGGGGGCGTGATTCGTTAAGCACGATACAAAAATGGAGCGAAGGCAACAGGTTGTTCCTTTGTGTGCAACGGAAAATGCGAAATGAGGAAAAGGAACAATTGGTAAAGTGTGCAAGAAACAATGGAGGTGACCAATCTTGGAAAGATCGTCATGATTGGAGCAGGACTAGAAGGGCAGGCAAGTGGGCTACAAAGGTGGATAATTCAATTCCTAGGGAGGATCTTAGAGCCAACATCAATTAGCAACGGGAAAAAGGAACTATAACAGGGACCAAAAAGGTCATAGCAAGGTTTGGATATAAATTGTTGAACAAACCAACACGATTAGAATAAATCACAGAGTTGCAATGGTCACATTCCACAATTGATATTTCAAGGTGGTAGATGGATGGATGTCGGTTCGCCTTTTATCCAACCCCTGAATCAAAACCCTAAGGAGGAAATTTGAGTCAAGGGACATAACATCATTGCAGAGAAAGGGTTATTCCCAGCATGTATAAGAAAAAAGGGAATGGTCGAAGAAGTGCAGACTTTCAGTGCACAAGGTATGAGGAAAATTCATCTAAACCAAATCAAAAAGAGCTGGGAATGAAAGATAAGGAAGACAACTAGGATTCATGTGACAATCAATCCTCGGAAGATTTGGTAGACATTGACATTTTATCCGAGGTGGGAGAAAACACCATCTTTATGGAGAAATGAGGCCTCATTTGTAGACTTGCGGGAATTAAGGGAGAGAGATAAAAAATCTCTAAGTGCGCAGAAGAAACTTGAAAAATGCTACTATTACTCTCAAATTAATCCGTAGACAATTGTTTGTTGTAGTTTTTTCTATTGAGGAAGAGCGATGCAAGGTGCTTCAAGATGGGCTTTGATCAATGAATTCTACCCCCATTTATATGAAAAATGGCATCAGAAGTTTGATCCATGGAATACAGAATCATATGAAAAACCAATATGGATTAGGCTAAATTATCTCCCTACCTAATATTCGACGAAAGAAATAATAGAGAAAGTTGGAAGAATGTTGAGGACCTTGATGGATATTGATTTGGAAATTTTGAATGGTGATATATTCCATTATGCAAGACTGAAGATCACAACACTATTGGAACTCCCAAAGAAATTTTTGCTCAAAGTAAGGGGATTAAAATGGATTCGACATGGGGATCAAAGCTTTTGATATATATATATATAAGTTCTAAGGCTATCTGTACGAGGCTAGTGCCCTATATTTCATTAGTGTAAAATATGCTCAAGAAAGCTACATGGATAAAATTCAAACATAGAAAATTCTAAGCTACTAACAACTCTTTCTTAATCTATAGATCTCTTCCGCTGAATCCAAAATGGAGAGAAGCTATCTAATCTGTCTATACAATTTTAAGCTATTGAAGAAAATTGAGCAAAGACAGTGAATCATTTGTTCATCAGATAGTGAATAACTTGCGAGATGTGGTCTCCCATGTTGAAAACTCATCCAAATCTTGTCAATCCTTGAAATTTGAGAAATCTCCCTCCAGTACCCATTCTTTGAAAATTTCCTAGGCACTACGAATGAATTTTCGCTTTCTTTTCATCTCCTTTTTTCTCTCCCATCCGTCTTTTCCTTATCCTCCTCATTGTGTTCCTCGGTGATCTCTTCATCCATGCCAATCTTTGAGCCAATATCTTCTTCTATTTGTGGATGGTGTTGATGCATCACACAGACTAATTTCTTTGATGATAATTATTCAGAAATTTTAATAATATTATTATTTTAATTTAAAAATAAAATACATAATAAGTTTTTAATAAATATAATTATTTATGTAAAATGTAACAAAATAATTAAATTTTTCAATGAAATAATACATTCATATAATTGGAGTTCTCATATAATATAACATACAATTATATTATTATTATTTTGTAATACACAATTTAGCTATTTATAATAACAAGATTTTAATGAATATAATTTTTTTTTTGTTGTAAAAGGTGGCATTGCCACTTGATATATTTTTATTAATAATATAATTTTTACATTTTGTTACTGGTTCAAAAAGGGGCTCCTGAAGAAAAGAACCAGAAAGAAAAACTTTGTTCATGACCCCATGAAATAGAAGAAGGGAGAAGGATGTCTGTGTGGGTTACAAAAAGATAGATCCCCCTTTCACAGCCTCTGCTGATTACATATGTTTCTCAAGAAGAATTCAGCCTATCCCTAAAAGCTAAGTATAGTTCTAGCCCATTGGGCAAATTACATGAGATTGTAAAGGCATATAGATAATACACCATCTAAAATCAAAATGATTTTACACGAAGTACATAGTTAAGATCCGTAGGGGTGAAAAAGTCCCAAAAAATAATTTTGTCTTCATACCAGCCATTATGAAGAGGAAATCTTGGAGTCTCCTTGAATTATCTAAACAGAAAGAAGACAAAAAAAAAAAAAAAAACCACAAAGGGCACAAAATTGTCAGCATATAATTAGTCTTTCGTGAAGCATGTAGGAGAATCGACAGAACCTAGCATGAGATTTAAATCAGGAATGGGCTGAGCGGAGACCAAGCTGCGCTGTGAGGGAACAATTGGTTGTGAAGGAACAACTAAGAGGGTAGAATATTTCTCTAAAAGGTCTAGAAGAGAAAACACAACTTGATGAATACTATTAACACAGTCTCTGGTCAAGATGTCATCAAATTACTTCAAGGAGGCTTTCATAGGGTGAAAAGACTGTCGCTCATGGGTTTTCTTAATGCTTTCAAGGACCATGTAAACCCCATGGTTACTCAACACTGCATGATGGTGAAAAATACCACCAATAAGAGAAACACCTCCCCACAGATCATACTTTTGGCATGCCTTATTAATCTTATTTCCCTATAGGAATACTGGTTTAACATACCGGCCACTAATTAACTCTAAGTGAAAGGGGGACTGTAACAAGTTGAGGGTATTAAATGATGTGTTTGCTAGATGGGAAGAGGATGTCAAAGGCTATAAATCTCTTTATTCCTCAATGGATATGTGGGCGATCACATAAGAAACTAGAGGCAAGCATGTCATCCTTAATACATCCTAAAAATGGCCTTTCCCAGTCTTCAACTTCCAACACCACCATGTAATTACAAAGATATTAATTCATATGCAAGGAAGAACATGATGAACATAACTCAACTTTCAAACTCACACCCACCAAGAAACTAGGACGACCTGACATCTCAACAAATCACTGATTGATGGTAAAGAAAACAATAGAAAAGAGAAGAAACCAAAAACTAATAGTGGAGAAATATAGTGAAGATAGCTAAATGTCGAAGACCTATATGTTGGAAATGTATTTGGGAAATGTGATACTAAGACAGGAGGGTGAATCAGATATCATCTATTGAACCATTTTAACATTACTGAAAAATTGCATAGCTTTATCATAAACTTCATCAATGTAATGAAACTAATAAACTAAACATCATTCATGAAAATACTCATAACACCTTGATTTTGGTTACCCAGAAACCCTTGAAAGGTAAAACTGGGGTGGGGATGACACCCACAAATCTTTACTACTACAGTATAAATTTTTCCTATTAGGGCTACAAATTTTCATCTCAAAATATGATCTACCCTGTGAGAGGTATGCCCTTTTAAGAGCTATAAGATTTATACAATCTACCTTGAAAATGGATTTTTATCTTACAACTAAGTAAGCACTTAGTTAAGAGATTAACTAAGGTTGGTTAAAACCACTCTATTAAGAGATTAAAATTGATACACCTGTTAGAATGTCTCAGTACCCGATCCTTTGGTATGCACTATATTTGTTGATTACAGATCTTGTCCTTCCAGTATTGATTTGATCTAATCTATCAAGTATATCTCTATTCTACTCTTCACTGCTTGACTTTATTCTTCTCAGTCATTGAACTCTATTAGAGTACTTCACCGGTTTAAAGATATTCTCTCAATCCTATATCATTTCATTCATACTCCTCTCATACATATTACATTTTAGGGTCCAGATCTCATCTTATATAGACAATTGACTTCCTCCAAGATTTAAGATATACGATCTAGATTGTCTCATTTTGTCTCTTAACCTTTCCCTAATTCTAATTCATTCCATACAATACATAGGGATTAATGATTACAAAATAGAAGCATAATCACCTCTGTGATTTCCTCAATAAACAGTAAACAAAATTTAGATGTCGGCCAAAACGGTTTACCTAAGTGTTTGTGCCATAAAAAACACAACTGTCAATTTTGGATTGCTCGGCATTGGATGTCTCTGGCACTCGACATTTACTGTCCTCTATACTCTGGTGCTCGGCATAGTCTTCTTTACTTGACTTGGAAAACACTGACTCGGCTAATACAAAAGTACTCGGTGACCACTTATTTACTCGATAGTGACTACTACTAGGTAAATGTACAATACATGACTCAGCCTATACATGATGACTCAGTCGCAATGATGACTAACCAACATTGCCTAGAAAATGACTAAGTGTAACACACTAACAAACAACAAAACTATAGGGATCAACAATCTCTCTGTTTGACATTAGTAGCAAAAACACTTTTTCATGACATTTGTATTACATTTACATGAGTACTTTAGTACTAACAGAAGTATACATAATACTCCCCCTAAAACTTAAGTTGGTCTTACAAAAATTTTTTTTTTTATATTTGTACATATAAGACTTCTTTACATGACATACATTCTAATACATAATATATATATATATATATATATATATATATATATATATATATATATATATATATATATATATATATATATATATATATATATATATATATATATATGAGTATCTCATACCATTCAGTTCTTCTTCTACTCTCTGATGTTGTTGCATCCCTTATGACTTAACATGTCATTCTATTATTTCCCCCTTGTTTTTGTCACTTTAAGTTCTTCGGTGGTAGGGATCTTGTAATATTTCTCTAAAAGTGGTTTGTGAAGCATCATAACCATGTGTAATGCAGAGTCCCAACCAGATGTGGCAATCTTCAAAGCTTCTGATTTTACTTCTAGCTTGGTAGCTAGATCAACTAAGCTCTCAATAGTAGAAAGATGAGGATATTACTGTACTAAACTTCCTTTGCCTTAGCTAACTCTCTTTGTATGGCCTCTAAATGAGGTGTCAGCATTGTTTAAATACATAGTAAGTGAGCTCTAATATTACCATCATTAGCCATTAACTCGGCTATCCTTCATTGTGCATGTAGAAGCTTGGTATAGTTTATAGAGCTAGAACTTGCATCTAAACTCATTGAATGACCTGTAGATTTTATCTCTAACTGTAGCTTGTCTACCAGCTCCTAATTATCCTTTGTAAATAGTTCTACATCACAAAGTTTCTTGTACAAAGATTGTGCATTGAGTACAACTCCTTCTGAATCAGATATTATGGTACAGAAAGTTCTACTTGGTTTACTATTATCTCGACAGAGACCTTATTCAGTACCTTTGTCTCAAATTTTCTTTCTAACCACTACAAAAACTTTCACTTGCTTCGCTTTCTTCATTGGTCACTTTCTTGACTATGTGGACAAGTTGTTCCAGTATGGGGTTAGAGTCATTAACATCATTCATGTCAAAAGAATCAATGAATATACCTTTTATCTCATGAAGAACTTTCTTTTGCTGATGTTCCCTTCTCAATTCTTCCTATCTTCTTTTCTTCTTTAGTAAATCTTGTAGTATCTACATCTGTTCATATGATAAGTTATTTGTGTCCCATTTTTGAATCACAATAACTTCGTCGAGTGTCACCTATGGTGCAGGTGATTTCACCTTCTTTTTCTATACCTTCTTCTTCAGTGTAGTCCCACTCGGCATCTGTACAAGATCTTTTATTGCTTCTTGCTCCTTAGGCTCTTGAACACTAATTTCTTTTTCTATCTCCTCCTCTTCTTTTCCCTTATCCTCCACAAGAGGATTTATAATCACTATTGCAGACCGATCTGCTTTCTCTTTCTGTGTCTCCTTGATAGATGTAGACTGAACTATAGTTGCTGACTGGTCTTGTTCCTTAGTAGTGCTAATACCAATTAACATGTCAATTGTAACAACTTGAGGACTGGCAAGGGTAGTGTTGACAGTTTATGAGTCCTCAATTCGTGGATAGTCCATGACTTGTAATAGCACAGTGTTTCTGTCTGACCAGGATGTATCCTTTACTACCTCAGCTTGTATTTCCTCCTTGGTCAATACATGAGTCTTCACTTGGGTATCCTCAGTGATGTAAATAATAATTATTGCAACTAACTTCTGACATTTCTCTTCCTTGGGAGCTTCTTCCTCCTGAATATATGGTTCATTCACATCCTCTTTATTATCTAGCTCAACACCTTTAAATGTGCTAGCTTCCTGTGATGCACTTTTATCAACCAATAAACCAAAAATAATCTTCCAAGTCCTAAGACTTTGTTGCACAACGTCATCAACCTTGTGTTGAAGGATGGAGTATTCCCCGAGCTTAGGAATAAATCTATTCTTGTAATGCTATATAACTTCCTTAATGCTAGCAGTGAGCAGGTTTGGTGCAACTTGGGCTAATATGCTTTCCCTTATGTGCTTCTCAGTTGCAAGGGAAAATTTCCACTTTTGTGCAACTCTTTGATTTAGCTCATTGGGAATCGAATTATCCATTTGAAGAGGCACCATCTTGAATGTACATAACATTTCAAGCATAGCATCTTCAATTTTCTCTTTGTTCTCTATGCTCATCTTCTCAAATCTTATTTGCTTGAATCCTGCTAAACCAACAGAGCTCTTGATGTTATGGCATATTTCATCCATAGTTAGTGATTTTCTCTGTACTGGTGACTTCTTCTTTATTTCTTCGTCACTCTCTGTTTCCTCATCATCTTTCTCCAAAATTAGTTTCCTCCTAGGCTTCTTCCTTATCTAGTTTGGTACTGCCCAAGGCTGAAAAATTTTCCTTTTCCCTAATGCAGAGGTTTTCTTGTGTGGCTTGGTAACTACAACTATAGAGGCTGCCCTTGTTCTTGGCCTAAGAACAGGTGAAGTAATAGCATTAGGTTTTTGCATTTTCTTGTTCGCAGGCTTGGCAATTACTGCCTTCTTTCCTTTCTTCTCTACTACTTTCTCTTCCTCTTCACTTTCACTGGATTCACTTGATTTATCTTCTCCTAGACCTTGTGTCAGTTCTAGAGGTTCATCTCTCTCTCTCTCTCTCTCTCCTATCATTTTCTCTAGGTTCTTTACTATCATTTTCCTCTTCCTTTCCATGGTAGCAGATTTCAATCACATGGTTATTTTAACCTTAGCCTCCTCACAAGTTCAAAAATAGGTAGCCTTCTTATCAACTTCCTCGGCTAAAAAGGTTGTGATTGTTGTTGTGGTCTGATCGATATTAACCTCATAAGGTAATGGAATTAGCCATGATACCCTCGGTATAGCAGCTTGATCATATGTAAAGTTGGTATCTACTAAGAGACAAATGTCATGTTTGTATTTCTCAACTAGGGATATATGAATCCTACTTCTCTTCCTCATTTTCTTCTTGAATTATACAAATTAGTTTATCATCACACCCTCAAAATTATCTCCTATCTGACTGATAAACTCATTAATTTGAACTGTAATTGGCCTATTCTTATCCCAAAATACTCGACCAATAGTAGGAAAACTTTTCTGAATATAGAAGAATAGACAAATGAGTAAGGAACCGAACTTACATATAGAATTCTTCGCTTTTCGAATAGAAGTAAGGTTCTCAACAAGTTGAGTCAGTTGAGATAAAAAAGGTCATAGGTATGACCCTTCTTGATGATTTTCCAAGCCTGCTCCACTGCCACACTGTTGGAATGGAGAGATAGTGTACTGAGAGGGGAGAGGTGAATCAGTTCACTCAAAAACTTTAACTCCAAAAACTCAATCAGCAAACAGTAGTAAACTCATCTATCAATTGAATCCATTGTATGCATCATTCATTCAATTAACTTAGAAATGTAAATTGCATGAAATCAAACAATAAATCAATCACATAACACAAATCAAATAATAAATCAATCACATAACACAAGTATTTTTGTTACGCAAAAACCCTTGTTAGAAGGTAAAAACTGTGGTGGGGATGACATCCACAAATTATTCACTACTATGGATAATAAAGTTTTCCTATTAGGGCTACAAGTTGTGATCACTTCTAGTGATCTTACCCTGCTAGGAGTAACAATTAGATCAGCTAGATTTACCTTGTTAAAAGATTTTAACAGCACTACTTGAGTGTGTACTCAGTTAAGAGATTTACAAAAAGACTGTTAGGTCTAATCTGTTAAGAGATTTTTGCTAATTCTATTACAATGATTAGAGAATAATAGGATGTTTCTACAATTGACAACTTAACCTTGACTAAAACAAATCTATGAAATATTGCATAAATATCACCTTGATATGTGAAAATCTTATCTTTGAATTGCTCAGTGGCCTTTTCTGATTCTATATAATCTGAATGTCTTTGAATTCTAATCTTCTTTGTCTGATAACTGATTTCTTTAAGTTGGCTTCTTGCTTCAAGATCTCCTTCTCTTGTTCATACCATACTTATCATCCATATGTCAAAATGACATGAATTGTAATTATATAGCATACTGCTATTGCCGCATAACAAAATTAAGTTACAATATCTTTTGAAAAACCCTAAGATCTACAGCATACAAAAATAACCTAGATCTAAAAATTACATAGAGATCATAATCACAATTAATGATTACATCTATAATAAATGATCCTAGATCTTAGTAATTTTTTTTTATGATTCTATTGTAACCATCTGCATAGATAGATGTGCCAAAACTGATTACTATGTCATTTCCTGAATTGCTCGATAAACACTATCAATACTACGTGGTAGATACATTGGTACTCAGTGTCTAGTCTACTCGGTGTTTACTAATGCTCGGTATTGGTATACACTGATGCTTGGTAAAACTACTCTGGTGCTCGGTTAGAACTATTATCTTTTTGTTCTCAGTACTACCTTGAGATAACTCTGTGTGAAGGCTTATATAGTTAAACGACTAGCATGTATAGCTTGTATTACTTCCATTTACGGACTAGATAGCATAGGTAAACAACTGACCATCTTCAATACTAATCAAAAACATTAATTCTTAAATACAGATAACAATCTCCCCCTTTGGCATTAGTATGAAAACCTTGAATGTATATAGACCCGATGTCTCAAAAATTGTTCTAACTTCACCATATATACATAGATACCATAACTTAACAAAATTTCAAAAATTTCTCCCCCTTGGTGCATGCTCCCGGTAGTATGTAGTACCCTTATCATATATTTACATAATTTGGCATATACATTAGTTTTTCCCCTTTTTGATAATAAATCCAAATGCAAAAGTCTATACTTACAGTTTATAAAAAATATGTTGCTGGGTTTTCTTCAAAGAATCCAAGAGGTTTGCCCATTCCTCTTTCAAGTTGGTGAGAGAAATGTGCTCAAGACCAACTCGTGCATGCATGTCAAAGATATTTTCCAACACAGAAATCTCTGGTGTTGCAACAAGTGTTTGTGCTTTGACAAAGTGTTTCTCAAATTTTTTTGAATAAGGAAGCAAATCGATTTGTAGCTTGGTGACTTGGTCACTTATCCTTTCTTCCTTCTTCCTCAAATCTTCTCTTAACCATATAAGTTCTTGAACCTTCATTATATGATTAGAAAAAGCATCTGGCTCAATTAAGGCTTCTTGTCCACTGGCTTGGATTTTAGTATCTAGTCGTTTAATCTTCTCACTGATCTTAGCACTGAAGGTCTCTATAGTGCAAAGCTTAATCAATTTATAACTAATTAACTAAGTAATAGATTGTATGTCAGTTATTACCTCAGATAATTTGACCTTATTTATTGCCACTTCTTGGCTGATTTTCTCTGCAAATTTATCCTGTATCTTTGATTCTGCCCTTTCTTCAATTCTTTTCCTAGCTTCAATGTCAGGGGCATTGATTTCTTGTGCAAGGGTAGAAAGTTGGTCCATTATAGGCATGTCCTCATTAATCTATACCTTTGGTATGACCTATTGTAAGATGTCTCTTACATTTTCCAATATCTCCTTGCTCTTGCATTCCATCCTCAACTTTTCTTGTGCTTCTTTTATTGTACATATAACTCCCCATATTTTCTTAGTTCTTTAGGGCTTAAGGTCCTCGGGTCAAAATCAGGTATAACTACGATTTCATCTAGTGTGACTGGCCCTTTTCCTTGTTTCTTTTTGTAAGAATTTTCCTAAGGCAAAGAATAGATGCCAAGATCTAGAAACTCAAGAGATAGCACAAGAGAGAAAAAATATGATATGATCAAATGATCAAATAATGAATAATAGATTGAATGAATGATTGATTACATACAATGTAGGAGTGCCTAAATATATAGGCAATGCAATAAGACTACATGATAAGCAGATGATAAGATATCACCCAAAAAAGGTGGAATCACATGTCCACCAAAGGTGGATCATCCTCCAATATGCAATAAAGTATGTGCATTGGATTAGGATGATAATGTGATAAGAGCACTAAAGGTGGATCTCACACACAAAGAGGTATGTGATGACAACTATCACACCTAAAGTGAAAATTCTCCTAACCATGTGCTAAACTGAAATGCAAACTCTTAAGTGTCACAATGACAACTAATATGCAAATGCATTATCCTAAGTAAACTTAAGTAAAGTGTAATTAGTAAATACTTAATTACACCAACACCCCCCCTTAAGTGCAAGTTAGGGGAATGCAGTTAATCTCACAATGCAAGATGGGTCCCAGCTACTAGGCCATGTTAGGTACCCATGTACAATATGCAAGAACAATGCAATTTCTCATAAAGCAGAGAAAGAGGGAAAACCTCATGGGAAAAACCCTCCCCCAAAAAGAGAGATGAATACAATAATAGAACATGAGAGAGAAGACCTCATATGAGGAAAATATCCCCCCCATAAGATAGAAGTAGTGGAAGAGAGACCAAGTAGCCCCCCCTCAATGTAGAATGAACACCAATGGTAGATGCTCCAGGCTTGATGTAGAATGATGAAGGGTGCTCCCCTTAATACCACAAACACATAACAGAAACAGAGAAACCACAACAATATGCAAGAACAGAAAATTGGCTTCTTATTATCTCCACAAATGTGGAATTAAAAACTTTTAGAATTACAATATGCAAAGCCACATGGGCATTCCCTTACAATATTCTGTAGGAAAAAGCCTTGAATCAATACCCAGATCTACTACCCAGAACTATTCTGAACTGCCTAAGACAATAATACAGCCTTCCTTATATAGGCAATTTTCCACCGCCTGGGAAGGTTCCAGAATTTTAGCCAATAAGGCCGACCAACTTAGAATTATTTTATTTTACATTTTATTACATCATAGTCGGCTCAACATAACCTTTGAAACCCGAACAAAATTTTGAAGAAAATTATTTTTCGCCATTTCAGGTGGCCCAACTTTCGAAGACCATAAGTCATCACCAGTTGACCCGATCGACTATTATAACCCCATTTCAGAAATGCCACGAAGCGCTCTATAGGCTTGACCCACGCAAGCACCCGTCACCCAAATTTTTAACCTCATCCGGGGCCTCTAAAGCCTTCAAAACTGAGTTCAAAGTTTCTGTACCCTGCTGCCAATACCGAAAATCTTCAATATCTTCCAATATACACTGGATCTGGCAATGAAACTTTACTGGCAGACTTATATGACCAAAATGAACCTCCAAGAAAGAAATAAGATCATTCTGAGCACATACAAAAATTACCAAAAATAGTAACTTTCCATAAATAGAAGCTCTGCACAAAATAGCCCTTATTGAATACAAAAATAGAAATATTTTTGGGTGATGCAAGATTGCTCTTACACCCAGGATGCTCCTGCATCAGACACCCGGGGTAATTTGAGAAGTGACCCTGTCACGACTCAGGTGTGCAGAGGAAAACCAAGACGGCTAACCTCCTCCTTTATCAGCCATGATGAATCTTCAATAGGTCATCCTTTCCATTTGACCAGATATTCTTCATATGTCATGTTCCTTGTGCTTCTGCCAACATGACTATCCAGTATATCTTCGATCTCCTTAGTGTCTAAACTAGTTGCTGGAATACTCCACTGTGCTGCTGTGATCTCATCTTCAACACCTCCTTCATGATACTCTGTCAGATCTGAAATGTTAAACACTGGCAAAATATTTAGCTCGGTAGGTAATTCTACCTCATATGCATTTCCTGAATCATGTTTCTTCAGTATCCTACATGGTCCAAACTTCTTCATTTTTAGCTTGTTATATGTACCAACTAGAAACCACTCCTTCCGCAAATGAACCATGACTTCATCACCAACCTGAAATTCCTTATACCTCCTTTTCTCATCTACCTTAGCCTTATACTGTGCATTCATCTTGGTAATATGCTTCCTCACCTCTTCATGGATGTTCTTCAAGTGTTCTGCAAAATCTTTAGCTTCAGCACTACTTATTTCTCCTTTATCTATCTTCCTCAATTCAGATGCATTTCTTGGACTACTTCCATATACAATCTGGAATGGTGATTTACCAGTGCTTCTATTGACAGAATTATTGTATGCAAATTCCACCTATGATAAAATCAAATCCCATCCTGTTGGCTTATCTCCAACCAAACATCTCAGCAAATTTTCCAAGCTCCTATTCACCACCTCTGTCTGTCCATCAGTCTGTGGATGATGTGATGAACTAAAATTCAAATCTATCTTCAACTTCTTCCACAATGTACACCAGAAATATCCAACAAACTTAGTGTCCCGATCTGAAACTATGGTCTTTGGCAAACCATGAAGTCTCACTACTTCTCTGAAAAACAATTCTGCTACATGAATAGCATCATTAGTCTTCTTGCAGGGAATGAAATGTGCCATCTTTGAAAATCTGTCAACCACCACAAAAATTGAATCATGCCCCCGCTGAGTCCTCGGTAAACCAAGAACAAAGTCCATGCTGATATCCTCCCAAGGCTTCTCTAGTACAGGTAATGGCTGATACAATCCTGTATTCTACTTCACTCCTTTCGCCATCTGACATACTCTGCAACTCTCTACAAACTTCTTCACATCTTGCTGCAACTATGGCCAAAAATAATTCTCACTAACCAAACCAAGGGTTTTGTCACGACCAAAATGTCCAGCCAATCCTCCACTATGCTTCTCCTTGATGAGATTCTCCCTCATAGAACTTTGTGAAATGCACAACTAGCTCCCTCTGAATAGCATATCATCTTGGATGATAAAATCTAGCCATTTCATCCTGTCTAGAGTAACAGGTTCTGTACAAGCTTTCCAAGCTTCACCAAAATCAGGATCCTCTGGATACAAATTCTTGAGTTCCTTGAACCCAACCACTTCAATCTGCATTTCTGTCAGCAATAGTTGCCTTCTGCTAAGAGCATCTGCAACCCTATTAGACTTTCCACTCCTGTGTTTCAAAACAAATGTATAACTCTGCAAAAACTCAACCCATTTCAAATGCCTTTGATTCAATTTTCCTTGACTATTCAAATATTGCAAAGCTTGATGATCAGTATACAAAAAAAACTCCTTAGGAAGCTGATAATGTCTCCACTTCTTTAATGCCTGAACTATAGCATAAAATTCCTGATCATAAATAAAATACTTCCTCTTGGCATCATTTAACTTCTCACTGAAATACGCAATAGGTTTACCTTCTTGGCTCATAACAGCTCCTATTGCAGTACCACTAGCATCACAATCTACTTGAAACACCTTATTGAAATCTGGAAGTGCTAAAACAGGTTGTTCTATAACTTTTTGTTTCAATAATTGAAAACTCTTTTCTGCTCCTTTAGTCCACTTAAACTCTTTTCTATCCCCTCTCATTGTTTCAGTCAAGGGTCCACAAATACTGCTAAAATTTCTGATGAATTTTTTGTAAAAGCTAGCTAGACCATGAAAAGATCTTACCTCAGTAGCACTCCTTGGAGTAGGTCATTCAAGGATAGCCTGTACCTTCTCTAGGTCCATTTTTAGACCTTCTGCTGAAACTACAAATCCCAAATACACTAACTCTTTCTTCACAAAACTGCACTTCTTCAAATTAATCAACAATTTCTCTTCTCTCAGCTTCTCAAATACCATACGAATATGCATCATATGCTCATCCAATGTCTTACTAAAGATCAAAATATCATCTAGGTAAACAATGACAAACTTACCCAGAAATTCTTTTAGAACCTCGTTCATGAGCCGCATGAAAGTGCTCGATGCATTGGTTAGCCCAAAAGGCATGACTAACCACTCATATAGTCCTTCCTTTGTCTTGAAGGCAGTCTTCCATTCATCTCCTTCTCTGATCCGAATCTGGTGATATCCACTCTTCAGATCTATCTTTGAGAAATACACAGCTCCACTCAAACAATCTATAATATCATCCATTCGTGGCAATGGAAACCTATACTTGATTGTGATCTTGTTTATTGCTCTAGAATCTGTACACATCCTCCATTCTCCATTCTTCTTTGGTGCTAATACCAATGGTATAGCACAGGGACTCAGACTCTCATGGATCAATCTTTTCTGTAACAGTTCATGTACTTGTCTGTTCAACTCCTCACTTTCTGCAGGTGTCATTCTGTGTGCTGCCTTATTCGGCAAACTCGCTCCTGGGATCAAGTCCATATGATGACTGATCTTCCTGACCGGTGGTAATCCATCAGGCACGTTATCGGATACAATATCCTGAAACTCATTCAACAAATTTGCAACTTCTACAGGAACATCTTCTACTTTCTCTTTACCAGCTTTTGGAATTAAAGCAAAACATACATGCTCATGCCTCATACCATCTAGGAAATTTCTTCCATCAACAAAAGTTATCCTTGCATTACCACATACCTTTTCTTCAGTCTCCTTCAATGGTTTTAGCTTATGTCGCACTCCATCCTTTATCAGGGAATAGGTATTCGCACGACCATCATGTACAGCACATCTGTCAAACTGCCATAGTCTACCCAACAACATATGACATGCATCCATAGATATGATATCACACAGTACCTCATCTTGGTATCCACCAATCTTGAACTTCACCAGGCATTGTTCATTGAATATGACCTTGTGGTCATCCTGCACCCAGGCAATCCGATATGGATGTGGGTGTTTCTGTCTCTTGAGCTTCAACTTTGTCACCATCTCTTCTAACACCAAATTGTCAGTGCTTCCACTATCGATAATCACATCACAGCATTTACCTTCGCACTTGCACCTGGTGTGAAACAGGCTCCTTCTTTGTTCAGGTTCATTCTCACCACTCAACATGACTCTTCTGTTAATCAACGTTTCTCCTCTTTCAGCATCTTCAGAATTTGATGATCTGGCATCTTCATCTACATGTGCAACTCTGGCCTATCCTTCATTTCTCCTATCTGTTCTGCCTTGGCACTGAGGACATTCAAATGCCCTATGACCTTCTTCTCCATAGTGAAAACATGTTCCACGGAAGCCTCCACTTCTAGATCCTTGTCTTCTTCTTCTTCCTCTTTGATCTCTATTATTCTGATCCTGGAAGTGATTGGAATTATTTCTACGCTGATTCTGACTGCTACTGGCCTCATCCTTCTTTTTCAGATCTTCATTTCGACCACCATATGACCGTCCACCAGATCGTCCACCACGACCTCTTCCGTTTTGTTTGCTCTCAAACTTCTTGATCAGCTTTTCCTCTACTTTTAGGGCAAATTGGTATGCCTCTTCAATACTGTTCATTTGAACTAGATTCAGCTCCTCCTGAATGCTTGGCCTTAACCCATTAAGGTATCAGGCAACTTTCTCTTTATCAGCTTCTACATGGCTTGTTCTGATGAGAAGTCGATAGAACTCCTCTGTATACTCCTGAACAGATCTTCCTGCTTGCTTCAAACTTTGCATTTTCTTTTGTAGATCAAGCTCATAATTAACAGGAATGAACTGTCGCTTCAATTTATCCACCATCCGATCCCATCTTGTGATTTTATCTTTCCCTCTTCTATTTCGCTCCAATTGAATTTCTTGCCACCAGATTTTCGCATGACCTTTCAGTCTAGCCTTCGCAAATTTGACCCTATCAGGATCCTCAACATCTTCATACTCAAAATATTCTTCACATTCATTGATCCAGTCGATCAATTCCTCTGGGTTAAGATTTTCGGAAAATGTAGGAACCTCAATCTTAGGTCTTTTCCCAATCTTGGAAATCGCCCGAAAAAGTCTTTCTTCCTCCTGGTTCACAATTTCAACTTCTCCTTCTTGATATTCTTCTTCGGCTTCATCCTCACTTTCATCTCTGACATTAAGATTCATTCCTCTATGAATCTCTTCTTGCAATGCTCGCACTTGTCTCTGCAGCTCTCTAACCTCAGGTGTCACAGCACCAGCTCTTCCGCCACGTTCTCTTCGTGGAGGCATTTTCGTGATGCGCACTGAAACCCTAACCACGGTCCTGGTGCAAACTACCTCACAGTCGGTGATCTATTTACACACTCAAGAAAACCTGCTCTGATACCACTTGATGAAGGGTGCTCCCCTTAATACCACAAACACATAACAGAAACAGAGAAACCACAACAATATGCAAGAACAGAAAATTGGCTTCTTATTATCTCCACAAATGTGGAATTACAAACTTTTAGAATTACAATATGCAAAGCCACATGGGCATTCCCTTACAATATTCTATAGGGCAAAGCCTCGAATCAATACCCAGATCTACTACCCAGAACTATTCTGAACTGCCTAAGACAATAATACAGCCCTCCTTATATAGGCAATTTTCCACCGCCTGGGAAGGTTCCAGAATTTTAGCCAATAAGGCCGACCAACTTAGAATTATTTTATTTTACATTTTATTACATCATAGTCGGCTCAACATAACCTTTGAAACCCGAACAAGAATTTTGAAGAAAATTATTTTTCGCCATTTCAGGTGGCCCAACTTCCGAAGACCATAAGTCATCACCAGTTGACCCGATCGGCTATTGTAACCCCATTTCAAAAATGCCACGAAGCGCTCTACAGGCTTGACCCGTGCAAGCGCCCATCACCCAAATTTTTGACCTCATCCGGGGCGTCTAAAGCCTTCAAAACTAAGTCAAAGTTTCTGTACCCTGCTGCCAATACCAAAAATCTTCAATATCTTCCAATATACACTGGATCTAGCAATGAAACTTTACTGGCAGACTTATATGACCAAAATGAACCTCCAAGAAAGAAATAAGATCATTCTGAGCACATACGAAAATTACTAAAAATAGTAACTTTCCATAAATAGTAGCTCTGCACAAAATAGCCCTTATTGAATACAAAAATAGAAATATTTTTGGGTGATGCAAGATTGCTCTTACACCTAGGATGCTCCTGCATCATAGAAACTACTCCATGAGTGTAGAACAACATTCCTCCCCTTAGGAAGAAACAAAACCAAAGGTGTATATATGAAGCCTCCTCCCCAATCTTTAGGAAGAAACCTCAAAAAAGATGGAGTCTCTGAAACCTGATCAAGTGTCCCTATGTCAAAGCTGAAATGTGCCTCCTCCAAATCATGTGTACTAAGCCACTCTACTAAAAAAGACAAATCAGGAACAACTAAGGATGAATGAAGAACATGTACCAAAGACCCAAGTATCTCCTCTAAAGATAAAGTGACCTCCTCCAACTGTTGTATCAAAGTATCCACAATCATGTCACCCTCGAAAGAATGATCAAGTAGAGAATGAATATGAGGGTCAGCATGTTCCCTTGCAACAATTGAAGAAGGATCATCTTCACCAAAGAGAAGATGAATATCATCAATGATGTCTCCCAAATCTGAAGTATAGGACTCCACAAACAAACCTGTAATGTCTGTCAAGTAGTCATCCCATGGAACCAAGTCTGGAAGACAATGAATATCTTGCTACACTGAAGCACTTGAACCCATGGTTGTGTGAATGCAAGCATCATCAGGAGCAAGAGTAGAAGTAGTCTCAATAGGAGGAGATGAAATGGAAGGCTCAAGAGCTTGATCATGAGTGAGAATACCCAAGTTCAAGTAGCCAAAACTCTCCTCAAAATCTGAATCATCACTATAATCATCATATGCTGAAGACTCACTATCTGAAGAATCACTATCATCAAGAGGAACAAAATCTACAAAGGAGTACAACCGAGAAGAGTGATCCACTATCCCAGTAGCAATAACTGCTCCACTCTCCAAGTCCTTGATGAAAACTGAATTAGGTGTAAATTCCACAGTCTTCTTTGTAGCACCATTTGTAATTTGATAGATAGAAAGAAGGTTATTGCTCAAGTGTGGAACACACAACACATCAATGAAGTTTCCATCCCTAACATCAGTACTTTCTTTCCCAATCACATTCATGTAAGTGTGATTGCCCATCAAAATAGGTGGACCTTTGCGAGGCTCAAATGATGAAAACATGTACTGTGAAGAAGCCATATGATGAGAAGCCTCTGAATCTAGAAGCCATCTACTTGAATTAGGACTTGAAGAAGCATACAAAGCTTGTCTTTTTTGAGTGACAAATGCATGACCCTTTCCTTTATCTTTTTCTGAATTTGGTGAAGAAGAGGTTGAGGTAGACATCCTGGAAGGCAATTTGATGTTGTTTTTGGCAAGAAGATTCTTCAATTCATCAATGTCCTTCTTATAACAAAAATGTTCTTCATGTCCATCCTTTTTAAAATATGCACAAAACCACTTCTCCTTCTTTGAAGATTAACCCTTTGAAGGTGATGTAGAAGTGTCATGTTGTGTGGAAGTTGATGTTGTGCCTTCTTTTTGAGACTTAGACTTCTAATTCTTCTTCTTCTTTTGACTTTGATTGCCTTGACTCTCATGATTAGCCACCAATGCCTTGGAAGTTGAAGACTTGAGAATCCCCATACTTATCAACTTTTCTTGTTCTACGACCAACATTTCTCAAAATGACTCAAATGAAGGCTTAATGAAGGCACTACCCATGGTCAACTTGTGAGTATTGTAACTTGAAACAAAGGCTCCATATTCAGCAGGAAGATGTTTCAACAAGTGACTAATCAACTTCACATCCTTTATGGGATTACCACAGTCATCAAGTTGTGCTCTATAGTCATTGACTTTGTTGAGATAATCTTGGATTGTGTCAAAGTTCCTGGGCTCTAGTTTGAGGAGATTAGTCTCAATTGTGAATCCCATTTCCTCATCGACTTTACAAAACAATTCTTCAAGTTTATCTCAAGCATCTTTAGCATCTTTTATGGTTTTGATGTGATACATGATAGCTGTAGAAATATTCTCTCTCAATAGTCCTAAAGCTTTATAATTTTTGGATGACCATTTAGTTATTGCAGCAGTATCATCATCAGTGGGTTTTTTAATTGTACCATCCACATAAGGATTTAAACCTCGAATCATTAACTTGCTCCATACATTATCTTTCCATGTAGCATAGTTATGTGGAGTTAATTTTGCAATAGAACCCATGATGCAAAATGAAAAGAGCACAAGAAAGAGAGAGACACCAGCACACAAGACACCCCCCAATTCACTCAATCAAAGAACCCCCCCCAAAATGATGATTTTGGCACTTTATAGCTAGTGCGTGTACAATTGCCACTTGAAAAAATGGATCAAAGCGGACTTCTAATTTTGATGTTTACAAATAAAAATATGAAGCTACAATAGACTCAAGAAGATAGGACAAAAGATCTCTTAAGGATCTGATCAATTACAAGTGCCACAATAGGCCAAAAAATACCATATTATGAAAGTACTATGTCTACATAATATTTCTCCAAACTGATACTAGATCTGGAAAGTAGACAAAAAATTATGCACTTTCAAAAAAAATTGCACTTGAAAATGTGTTCGTATGAGCCCGTACGAAGCCTCTGAAGTTGCAAAAACATGGATCAGATAGGTACAGTCACCAAAAACTGCAATTTCTACAAAATCCATGATCCAAAACCAAAAAAGAACACCACCACTGAAAAGTTCAAGAAATTTTAACCAAAATCAAAAAAATTGCACTCAATTTAGAGTCCAGATGACCAAGTTATGGCCTCCCAAAGTTGGACTACCAAATCCAAACTACAAATGGTGAGGGCTGGAAATTTTTGAAACTTGCTAACGTCACCTGTCGTATGGGCTTAAAGTTGATGTTCAAATGACTATCAAAATAGTTTAAAATTGCCCAATTTTGATGATCAAACGGCCATCAAATTTAACTGATGAAAATGATGACGCAACCGCTATCTTAAATTTGACGTCCTACAGATCGTCACAACAAAAAGAAAAAGTGCCCCATTGACATCCAAATGGGTGTTAATTTTAGACCCTTGAAAATGCCAAAAATTTTGAAATTTTTTTAATAAAACATACCAGATAATCAAGCTGCCACGTGGAGATTGTTGATTCACCCGTGTAAACCCATGGTTCCGAGCAGAGGAGCCCGCGTTTGCGACTTTGGTGATTGTTTTGACTACCTGTGGAGGTGAGCCCGCATCGGTGACTACCTGCCTATGCGCAGTGGAAGGCCCGAGGAGGAGCCCGCGTGGGCTGTCCCCGAACTAGAGAGGCTGAGCGGAGCGGCTCAGCGGACCGGAGGGGCCGAGTGGAGCAGCTTAGCGGAGGCGTAGTGCAGATCAACAGAAGGTGGCCAAAATTGGCTGTAGTGGTTTGACTTGTAGAGCCTGCGGAGAGGCTGCTTGGGTGGGTTTGTTGACTGAGTAGGGAGTGGTGCAGGATGTGAGCGAAGGACGGGAGGCCTGAGTAGTGCTGTGCGGATGAAATCTGCAGAGTGGCGGCGGGGGTTGTTTGCACTACCTGCGGTGGCCGCTATGCAAGAGCCCGCGCCTAATGCTGTGTAGCTATGCCAGGGCTGGTGGCGCATGCCCTGTACTTTCTCTGAAACACATGCCAAAAATGGCAAATTTTTGCATACAAAATATGTTTCTAAAAAAGGAAATTTTTTAGATCTGAAAAAATTACCAAAAATGGAAAACCTTTTCAGATCTTGAAAAATAATTTCTAATAAATGCAGATCTGACTAATAAATAATGGAATATAATCAGATCTGAAATAAAATTGAAATAATATTACCCAATTTTGCAGATCGGGCCATAAAGGTCCGATTTGCAAAAAACATTTGCCTCAAATTTGACTTTTGCCCAATATAGGCAAATTTATAGTCAAAATTTATGGAAATAGCCACCCAGATGCGATGGTGAGGTCTCATCTTGCTCAAAATGCTCCCACAAAATACTGATCCCGAATTTGAATCATGGCCCTCCAAAAGTTGAAGCAATCAATCGCTCTCCAATGGCTATGCAATGAAGACTCCTTTGGCTCTGATACCATGTAAGAATTTTCCTAAGGCAAAGAATAGATGCCAAGATCTAGAAGCTCAAGAGATAGCACAAGAGAGACAAAATATGATATGATCAAATGATCAAATAATGAATAATAGATTGAATGAATGATTGATTACATACAATGTAGGAGTGCCTAAATATATAGGCAATGCAATAAGACTACATGATAAGGAGATGATGAGATATCACCCACAAAAGGTGGAATCACATGTCCACCAAAGGTGGATCATCCTCCAATATGCAATAAAGTATGTGCATTGGATTAGGATGATAATGTGATAAAAGCACTAAAGGTGGATCTCACACACAAAGAGGTATGTGATGACAACTATCACACCTAAAGTGGAAATTCTCCTAACCATGTGCTAAAATAAAATGCAAACTCCTAAGTGTCACAATGATAACTAATATGCAAATGCATTATCCTAAGTAAACTTAAGTAAAGTGTAATTAGTAAATACTTAATTATACCAACACTTCTTCTTCTTCTTCTCTGGGTCTTGAGGTGAGCACTTCACAAATGAAACTATTGCTTTATCCTCAACCTTTTATGTATCTTTCCCAGTTGACACATTTTCCTCCTTTTTCTTCTCCTCAATAACCTGTGTGTCGATTGACTGAGATAGAGCCTCTGATGTTGTGTCAGGTGGGGTAGCCTCAGTTCTTTGGGGTCATCTTGGCCCTTTGTATCTGTATCTTTTGGCTCTTTTTCTTCAGGCTTATTTGTTTCTTCTGGTGCTCTAGCTCCTTATTCCCCTGATGTCTCAATCGGTTGCTTGGGGTTTAAGGCTTCAGGTTGTTCCTTAGTTAAAATTTCAACAATTTCTATCAAGATAGGAAGTTCACCTGGTAACGATGTGATTGCAGGCTCGATAAAATTACCTTCTTCTTGAGTTGTACCTCCATCAACATTCACATCCTCATCATCATATCAGTCATTAGGATCACCATTTTTTATGTCCTCAATGAGTACATCTAGTGCTTTATTATCTATAATTTCAATCTCAACCTGATCTAGTGCATCCTATGATATACTTAAGTCTTTGATTGCATTTGTGGTATTAGGTACCTCGGTATCTGATATGTCTACTTTTTCATGTTTTAGTGCCAAGTCTGGATCTTCAATATGAATGCCTTTAGCTTTTGATTTATGTCTCTTTTTAGATAATTTGGCAAATTCCATCTTCTCTACTTGCTCTCGGGCTTCAACTATTGAGGTCCAGATGAGTTGACTAGACTCATCGATGTCTACTAGATTTTCATATAGTATTTGCATTGCCTAGCTTTTTACTCTAAATCTCCTAGAGTATGTTGTCATGTATTCTTCAATTTTAGAAGGATATAAGTTAGGAATTTCTAGAACTAGGGATTGTTCCCTCATTTTGTTCTTGGTGTCTAAGGCATAGGACCATTTCTGATTTATTCTTTCCTCTAATGCCTTAGGTAATTTCTTTGCAAATTCAAGTGGAATTCTCTTAAATCAAATCATCATCTGGATGACTGCCTCTTCTATTTTGTTCTAATCCTCGGTTGACATTTTCTCAAACCGACTGATTTCAGGGTCAATGAGTTCACCATTCTCAATGATATCTCCAGCAACTTCATCAATTGTTCTATCTTTATTGCTAACCACTTTGAATTAATTATTATTATCTTCCTCATCTTCTAAATCTTTTTTACCTCTTATCACTTTCCTTCTTTTCCTTAGTTCCTTTGTAGTACCTTTTGTTCCTCTCTTTGTATATGTTTTTTTAGGTGATGCTACCTTTGGTTTTGTGAACTTCACAACTCCTTTCTTCAATGGTGGTGAAGCTACAGTTGCTGACCTTATTCATTCCCTAGATTTCACTTCTAATTGCCTCTTCTTTGGAGTTGATGAAGGGGAAACTAGTGTAGAATTTGTCACTTTATCTGACTCGGTTTCTTCACTATCATGGGGTTTATCAGTTAACATTAATTGACCTTTAGTTGCAACTTCAATTGGTGAACTATCATATGATCCAGAATCATCTCCAAAATTCTCAACTAAATTTTTCATCATCTTTCTTGATTTATTAGTTATCTTACTGATAACTAGGCCTATTTTTATTCTTGTCTTGGCCTCCTCAAATGTTCCAAATATTTCTGCATTCTTTTATTGTATGTAGCTAGTAGAGCCTTAATTGATTTCAAAGTAAAATAAATATCCATTTGATAAACCATAGGGGCTAACCATTTAGTTCTAGGCTCCACAGCCTTTATCAGTGTATGGTCAGTGTCCACAAGAAAACAAATATCCATCTCATACTCTTCAACCAATTTATTGGGAATTTTTCTCTGAGAATTTATTCTGATCTTAAATTGTTCAAAGTAGTCATCTAGAATATTTTACAGATTGTTTCCCAAGTCATTAATCATATCTCGTATCTATACTATGACTGGCTTGTCAGTTGACCATTCCATATTACTAACTAAAGGGAAAAATCATTGTATATATAAGAATATTCAACCTAGAAGTGATCCAAACTTACAAGTATTAGACTTCATCAACTGGATAGTCTTTGTGTTCTCTTAAATTTTATTCAAAAGAAGCTCAACAAGGTCTAACTGGGTATCTTTCTTGATCATTTTGTATGCAATGTCAACAGCTCCACATGGTACAATCTTTAGTCTTCTCGACTGATAGATCTTATAACCGATGACATGAGCTACAAACTTAATCTCTAGGTCAATAATTGAACCAATCTTCAGTGCTCGGCCATCCCACATAGCTCTAGGGTTCTTTTCAATATCAGCCCTAGAAGAACTGCAAAATGCCTTGGCCTTGTTGGTTGTCAAAAATCCAGTGACTCTGTGAATCATATTCTTTGTGACTTTAACCGATTCATCCAACCAAAATATTCCATCACGAAACTAAATTTACACAATCCTTATCCATTCATTTTTAAAGTTCTTTGGGAAACTGAGGGCATTTGTTAGACCAATCATTTCAACCTATTTATATTCCAGTTAAGTTTTCCATTTTCACTGCAAAGCTTCTGGAAAGATGCACACATCTTGAAATCTCCTATTTCCCCTATTTTGCAGTGGATGTATGGTCTAACATCTTCAACTAAAAAAACCCTAGGTGGGATGCTTGAGAAAGATCCCACTTGTTGGTTGTGGATTATTCCCTTTGATCTTCAACTTGCAAATTTACACTTTGATGGATAATTTAAATAAAACTCTGACTCTATCACCACTCCAAAGTCCACAAGGAAGAGGGCCAACTGACAAGGATCAAAATATCATTCTACACTTTGAGCTTCAGTACTCAAGTGGGTGTACCCTTGACTCACTTCTCCAAAGGAGTCTAAAACAATATTCCACTATATCTCATATAAGATTGTTAAAGATTTATCAAATGATGTTTGCGTTTGTAGTTGTTAACCATGCATACCTCAAGAGGAAGGACCAGTGCCTTATCCCAGGGCTCAGAGTCACCTAATTGTATACCTCAACTGAATACCTCAAATCAAACACAATGGAATCTGAGGTAAGTGCTTTGCCTATTACCCCTTTCCCTCAAGCACAAGGACATCAAATTCTACACCTGGCTACAAACTCAAAGATAAATTCAAAATACTCTTTGTTTACCATATGTTAGCACACTTTGTGAACTAACATATATGAGCTCAGAGACAAGGAAGAAGACATACACAAGATACAAGATTGGGATTCAAAATGTTCTCATTAACACAATCAGGATCAACATACATTCATAATGATGCCAAGATAAGAAAAGTCACAAAACTAGACTTCTGTCAGTATATTACAGTCAAAAACCAGGGACCAAAAAGCAACAAGATTTTGGAACCCCTGCAAAATCCAAAATTCTGCAACTTATACCCCCTAGTCATCTTGAAATCTGCAACAAGCTACGGATGACTAGGGTTAGGGTTTCAACCACCCAACCTACTGGAAATAGTCTAAAAAGTTATTACAGGGGTTGGAAACATAGGAAACCAGAATTGATCCACAATCATGAAATTCTTCTTTGCAAGTACATGGGATCACAAAACCGGGCTCAAAAGGACACCCTACAACATGCCTTGAGCACACAACCTTCATGGTACAAGCTCTGCAAACAATCCAACAGCACCTTGGACCACACCGCAAATAGCGAACCAGTCATTTCTCGCTGAACAGGGTCATTTCTATAATGAATTCCATAAATTTGGTACTTTCTATTGCTGGAAGTTCTCAGAAAAATATGAATTTGAACCACAACAGCTAAATCCTGGCTGCTACAGAGAACGACGGCCCACGTTCAAACTGAGACCAGCTTTAAAACATAGCCGTCCGACCAAACCTCCTTTGCGGCCTTATGATTTTCCTCTAAAAGTGGCCCCACTAGACTTAGCAAATTGGCGACAAAGGACCTTCGCCAATTCGCTAAACATTTTGCACTTTCGCTAAACAACTTAGCGACTTCCCAACTACCGTTCGTGCAATCACGAGACAAACTAGCGAATTGCCTTTTCATCTGGCAAATGTGGGAACACATTAAATTTGTTAGCACCGTTAACTTCTTTATCCACTCCGCCAAACACTAGACTGCACTTGAGCCCGCTAGATGCCATATGTCACCATTTCATTTGCAGTTCACACCTGGTCATACTAACATAGGACCCACTTACCATAAGCCTTTGAAATGAATGGCTGGTGTAAGATCTCATGGCTCTGACAAATCACATGAGAACTTATGCCGACCGTTAGATCTATCCTTATCACAGACCCTTCCGACAACGGCCCCACTTCTGAGCACATCCACGTCAACCAATAAGAAACCTCCAACTGCAAGCACACGTGTCACACCAGACCCACTGAGCACAATAGACAATCTGGCAAAATGGAATAAAATCTAATGAATGGCGCATGATCTCAAAGGCTGAGAATATTGCTTGAGATTATACACTGATCATCAATTAAAAGTCTTTCACTGCGGGCCCCTCTGACATAAACCAACTCATCATCATGCAGATGAATGAGAAACCACCAAATGAAAACACCATGGCACACAAGAACTACTTGGCAAATTGGACCCACCGCACAAAACACATACCTCTGCAACAAAAGCCAATGGGCCCACCTGACAAGCCACATCACCACCTACTACTAGGACCACACCCCTTTTCGCCAATGGGCCTCAAGGACACGTGGGAAATGGTCGCATGATCACATAGCCAAAAACAAGGTTATGTGATCATGCAAAAACTAATCACAGGCTGCCACATCATCACCTCCAGGACCACTACCAAAGAAGCCTTACCCTTTTAGAGGATCAGATGGTTGTCGCAAAAGCACAAAAAATAAACCTCGTGCATCTTCACCATGTGAACTTGCGGCAACCATTGATCCTGTCTGAACTTTAACCATGCTAGAAGCATGAGAAGAGACAAACCACCAAGCACTCAGTGACTGCGTGAAAAACTGCCCACCAGGTCGCGAGATGTTAGCCACTAACCACGAACCATTTGGAGATTACATGACTAACAGTTGCCAAGTCACTGAAGGTTAGGGGATTAACCACCAGAACAAGAGAATGCGTGACAACACAGTCGCGAGGCCACCAAATAGAAGATATAACCGCCAAGAGATCTGGAGAATCAACGACAAGAAACCTTTGAAGGATTGGGCCCCACCATCCATCGCACCTGCACAGTTAGGACCAAAGCCAAAAACACACAGAGTTTTTGACACAAAGAATGATCGAAAACAACACACAGGTTGAAAACATCATGGATTTTTTAAAACACTATGGGTTTTTGACACTGTGGCAGATTTTAATGTTTGTTTCCCGCGGACCTTAGAAATTGAAAATCTTTCTGGGTTTTGCAAATTAGGAGACACGACATGGGTTGAAGAAAGGAAACAACACTAAAGAGCATGGGGTAGGACACAAATCATGAAACATTTGCAGGGAGGAGGCCATTTTCAAAGGATTTTGCTATGACATGAAAATGGACTAACACCACTGAATCTATCTTTGCTGTAACTTCGGGATGAATTTTATATCGAGGTTCATCACAGCTAGTTGACGTAATTATGTTTACTTCATCCTCTACCAATTTGAATTTTCTTGCCTTGGATGCGGATGCCATTTTAATCAACTAAGGATTTAGGAAAAATACTTTGAATGTGCTTGGTAGAAATTATACTTACTCAGAAATAATGAGGAACACACTCATTTCAATTTTAAACTACACTTGAATGCACCTGAGAACTCTTAGCTTGAATTCATTCTCTGGAAATTTTTTCTCTTTGAAATCTCTTTTTAAAGAATGAACTATGTCTTATGTATATTTATAGCCTTTTTCAAATTCCCTCTTAAAATACTTGTCATTAATGCTTGTCCTAATTCCAGCACAGCCACAATTGTCAAGTCAGTGATTACTGCAAAATAGCAACAGCTTGGTTAACACATAATTTTCCACTCGGCTCATACTGATACTCAGTTAACCTTGCATAATAGTCACCGATGGGTAACTCTCTACTCGGTCTTGCATATACTGACTCTATGAATTTGTTAGCTCAAAACTTATAAACCATAATGCATCTTAATTCATGTAAATTTGGTATGTTCTCATCAAATAAAAGGAATTGTATGTAAGATAAGATCAATTCAGAATATCAGTTCCATACATACCTATTTCACCTTAAGTGGAGGTACCCATGTCACCCAATCCAATGGATGAGGTTTCACCAATTGCATTTCTTGAATTATCATTTTCATTTGATGTCTTTCTCCACATAGTGTTTCTAATCTCCATGATATCTGTAATAGTGTTGCCACTCTCAAATATATGTCCTTCATTTGGTGCTCGGTCTTTGCAATCCTTTCTTAGGTGGCCGACTTTATGAATATGTAAGCATGCCATACTAGTTCTTGTCCAGCTTCAATATTTTCCTTCCCATCTACTCCTCATACAATTTTTTGCAATATGTCCATACCTTCCACGTACTGTGCATTTACCCATATGTTGTAATCTAATGCAGGACCATCTCTGGTCCTTGGAAATCCTGTGTCACCAAAAATAAGTTGGAGTTTTGTCTGTGTTTCTTAGTTTCTTCTTTGACTAAGTTGGTTGGTATTTGGTTGGTTTCCATTGCTTACTGAGTGTGGTCAGTTCTCTCCTGGGCGGTCGATTATTTCACTAGTGCTTGGCATTGCCTGTCTGTTGCTCAATTATCTTTCTTACTGATGGGTCTAGTTTTATTTCCTATTGTGGCCGACTTGTGCATTTATTTTAGATCATATAATAAATGTTGGAATCCATCCTTGGGAAGCATGTGGTCCCAAATTTGACCATTACTTTCATTGATTGTGGATCTGAAGGCCGACTCAGCTTAGTAGCTTCTTGTATAAATGTAGATGTTTGGTTGTAGTTGAGGGAGGCAATTTTAGATAGAAGATAGTAGACATTATATTTAAGATTTGTAATAGATCCTCACATGTTTGAGGACTTCTGAGATTTATTGTAATATCAGGTCGTAACCGGGAAGGCTTTATAGCCGGATATGTATGGTTTTAATATTTGATAATATATGAAAGATCTAGCATTCTCTCTCTCACTATTGTTGTTTGTTGCTTCTGCATGTGTGTTGTAGGATTGGATCATTAGGGTGTGCCATTACTGGCCCCTCTTTCATCCATGCCTTGCATCAAGTGATATCAGAGTGAGCTGAGATCTTGATCTAGTTCTGTGAATCTAGGTTTGCAGGTTCCTCTTAAAGCCCTAGTTGATTGTTGTGGGGTAATAGATTGCGATATGACCTGCAATTGCAAAGGGTTGTCAAGATGGTTCATGGGAGGTGAGATGTAGATCTAGGATTGGTAGATATGCTAAGGAAGATTGCTACTAGATTAGAAGCAGTGGAAACAACCCAAAGAAGAGGCATACATCTTGAAGATGTTAGTGATTATGAAATTGAAGAAGAACAGGCGAATATAGAACCTACTCCTGTTATGGATCAAGGTGAAGAAATATTTTTGAAGGCCTTAACAAGTTTGAAGTCAACACCACATTTCAATCCTCCTGAGTATAGTGGAAAGTTGGATTATGATGAATTGGTGGATTGGATCATCGAGATGGAAAAGTATTTTGAATATGAAAACATTCCTGAGGATAAGAAGGTGAAGATTGCAAGCAAAAAGTTGGAAAGACATGCATCCTTATGGTGGGAACATCTGCAACTAGATAGAAAAAGGAAAAGAAAAGATAGAATCAAGGTATGGAGTAAAATGGTGAACAAATTGAAAGGAAAGTTCTTACCTTGTGATTATCAGATTAACCTAGTTTGGCGAATGTAAAGTTTGAGATAGAAAGATAGTTTGGTAAAAGAATATACAGAGGAATTCTATAGATTAGATATTAGATTTGGACATGATGAAGATGATGTGGAAAGAATTGGTAGATACCTAAATGGTTTGAGAGTTTCCATCCAAGAGGAAATTAGTATGGTCAAATTGGAGAACATTGAAGAAGCTTATCAATTTTCTTTGAAGGCTGAGGAGAAGTTGAACAAGAGACATGAGCAAAGATAGAGAGGTCAAGGCAGTAGATTCCCTAGATGAAGAGGTAGATCTAATAGTGAAAATGGAAAATCTGAACCAAAAAAAAAAAAAACCTGGACAAAGGCAAGACTGAATGGAAAGGTGAAAGTTCTAGAGGTAGAGGCAGTAACTACCAAGGTGGTTATGGTAGAGGAAGTTTTTGAGGAACTTGTTACAATTATAGAGAAGAAGGACATAGATCTTTTAAATGTACACAAGCTAGTAAGAAGGCTGGTAGCAGTAGAAATGCTTTGGTGCAAGAAGAGTCACTGAATGAACCTGAGACATAAAATAACTTGATGGTAAGGAGAGCACTATGGAATGAAAGCAAAAAGGAAGATCCGGTAAGGAAAATTTTGTTCAAGACTAGATGTAGAGTTTCTAACAAAATTTGGAAGGTAATCATTGATAGTGGTAGCTTGGAGAATCTGGCATCTGAAGAGATGGTCACAAAATTGTAGTTGGAAAGGTTGGTACATCCAAAGCCCTACCAGATTTCATAGATCAAAGATGAGCATACACTCTTGGTAAAAGAACAATGTTATCTAAATTTGAAGATAGGAAAATACTATGATAAGGTGTTGTGTGATATCATACCTATGGATTTTTGTCATATTTCATTGGGTAGACCTTGGCAATATGATAGACATGTTATATATGATGGGAGATTGCATAAGTACACTATTGTGGCTGATGGAAAGAAACAAATCTTGTTACCCTTGATGGAAGAACATGTTAGTAATGTTTTCACATCTGTGAAAGTTTGTTTGATGGAAGGAAGAAAGTTTTTTAACTCTTTGAAGAGGAATGATGTATGTTTTGTTGTGATTCCTAACAAGCCGAGTAAGAAAATAGAGGATAATGTCCTTGAGGAGATTGATAAGTTTCTCACTGTGTACAGTGACATCATTTTTGATAATGTACTTGATGGTTTTCCACCGAAAAGAAGCATTGATCATTGCATGGTTCTAATCCCTAGAGCTAATTTACCAAATAAGGCACCTCATCAGTTGACACCTATCAAGAATTAGGAATTGAACCGACAGATTCAAGAGTTTTTGGAGAAAGGTTTGATCAGAGAAAGTTTAAGTCTTTGTGTAGTACCTACTATATTGGCATTGAAGAAGAATGGAGAATGGAGAATGTGTACTGATTCCAAAGAAATCAATAAGATAACTATGAAGTATAGGTTTCCTATACCGAGAATGGATGACATAATGGATAGTTTGACTGGAGAAAAGTATTTCATTAAGATTGATTTGAAAAGTGGTTATCATCAGATCAGAATTAGAGAAGGTGATGAATGGAAGACTACTTTAGAGATAAAAGAAGGTTTGTATGAGTGGTTGGTTATGCCCTTTGGTTTAACTAATGCACCGAGTACTTTTATGAGATTGATGAATGAAGTTTTGAAGAAATTATTGGGTAAATTTGTGATTGCATATCTTGATGATATTCTGATATTTAGTAAGACCAAAGAAGAACATTTGTTGCATGTTAGACAAATTTTGAATTGGCCTACACCTATGAATGCTAGTGAGGTAAGATCATTTCATGGTTTGGCAAGTGTTTACTGAAAGTTCATAAAGAATTTTAGTTCAATTTGTAATGCTATGACTGAGACTATGAGATGAGACAAAAGAGAATTCAAATGGACACATGGAGCTGACAGAATTTTTGAGATTCTGAAGCAAAAGGTTCTTGAATTACCTATTTTGGCATTACTTGATTTTAGTAAAGTATTCCAAGTAGAATGTGATGCAAGTGGAAGTGCAATTGGAGCTGTGTTGAGTCAATAAGGTAACCTATTGCTTTCTTTAGTGAAAAGTTGAATGATGCTAGAAGGAAATATTCTATGTATGATCAAGAATTCTATGCTATTGTTCAAGCATTGAAGAAATGAAGACATTATTTGATACCGAGTGAATTTGTGTTGTATACTGATCATAAGGATTTACAATATTTGGGTAGTCAAAATAAGTTGAATCAAAGACATATGAAATGGGTTGAGTATTTACAAAGTTATACATTTGTGATAAAGCATAAGAGTGGAGTCACTAACCGAGTTGCTAATACATTGAGTAGAAGATCTTTGATGACTGAGATGAAAATTGAAGTTCTTGGTTTTGATGAGATGAGAGATTCTTATGAGTTTAACCCTAATTTTTCTAAGCCATGGAGAAAGTGTAGGTCACCTATTTTAGATCGACAAGACACTAAATGGGATGAATATTTCATTCAAGAAGGTATGTTGTTCAAAGGTATTCAGTTATGTATATCGAGAGGAGTAATGAGAACTAATCTTATAAAAGAGAAACATAGTAGTGGTTTGGTTGGACATTTTGGTATTGATAAAACATGGAATTTGCTGAAAGAGAAGTACTATTGGTTCCAGTTGTATAAAGATGTTAAGAAATTTGTGAAAAGTTGTGGAATTTTTCAAGTTGCAAAAGGAGTAAGTCATAATACTAGATTGTATACACTGATTATTGTTCCTGAGAAACCCTGGATTAATATCAGTATGCAATTTGTTCTTGGCTTACCAAAGATAGTAAGAGGTAATGATTCTATATTTGTTGTGGTGGATAGATTTTCAAAGATGGCACATTTTATACCTTGTAGAAAGACATCAGATGTAGTACATGTTGTAGATCTTTTCTTTAAGGAAATTTTTAGATTTCATGGATTACCGAGGAGTCTTATCTCTGACCGAGACAGTAAATTTGTTGGTTTTTTTTGGAAAACACTTTGGAAGAAATTTGGCACTGAGTTGAAATATAGTTCTACATTTCACCCACAAACTGATGGAAAGACTGAGGTTGTGAGAAAAAGTTTGGGAAATCTTTTGAGATGTTTAGTTGGAGACACACCGACTAATTGGGATCATGTGTTAGCACAAGCAGAGTTTGTATATATTAATTCAATGAATAGGAGTACTAGAAAGACTACATTTGAAATTTTGAATGACACACAACCGAGAGGAATATCTAGTTTGAGAGACATTGCTGATGAGAATAAGAAAAGTGTTGAAGGAGTAAAGTTTGCTGAGGACATGAAGACATTGCATGAAGATGTGAAGCTGAAGTTGGAAGACAGTAATCAGAAATACAAAGACAGAGCTGATAGATCAAGAAGACATAAAATTTTTGATGTTAATGATGAAGTGATGGTTTATTTGAAGAAAGGTCGATTTCTTGTTGGAACATATGGAAAGATGAAGATGAAGAAGTTTGGATCTTGCAAGATTCTGAAGAAATTTGATAGTGGAAATGCATATGAGATTGAGTTACCTGATGACATGGACATATCACTGATTTTCAATATTGCCAATTTGTATGAGTATCATGAACCTAATGAATAAGTGATAGTACCGATAGAATATCCTAAGAAGCAGAATGATGAAGTTGAATAGATTTTGAAGGAAAGAGATAGAAAAAGTACAAGAGGAAAATAGTACATTGAATATCTGGTTAAGTGGAAGAATAAACTGATGGAAGATAGTTAATGGATTTCATAGTCTGAGTTCGACGCAACTCAGACCAGACCTAACAAATGATCCAGATAATCATTTCTAAATAACCCCAGGTGTTTGATGTGGGAGCATCTCAGGTCCTTGGCAATCCTATGTCACCAAAAAGAATTTGAAGTTTTGTATGTGTTGCTCAATTTTTGCTTTGACCAAGTTGGTCAGTAGTTGGTCAGTTTGCTTTGGTTACTGAGTGTGGTTAGTTCTCTCCACAGTAGTTGGTTATTTCACTGGCACTCAACATTGTCTGTCTGTTGCTCGGTTATCTTGCTTACCAACGAGTCTAGTTTTATTTCCTGTTGTGGCTGACTTGTGCATTTATTTTGGATCATAGAATTAATGTTGGAATCCATCCTTGGGAAGCCTGTGGTCCCAGATTTGACTGTTAATTTCATTGATTATGGATCTAAAGGTCACCTTAGCTCGGTAGCTTCTTGTATAAATGTAGATGTTAGGTTGTAGTTGAGGGAGGTGGTTTTAGATAGACGATAGTAAATGGTGAGTTTTCAAGAAAACTTGAAGATATTGGAGTACTCAAGGAAGAAAATGAAAAAATGAGAAATGATGCTTGATAAGTCTTTGTATCTTAGTTTATTTTTCTTAAAGTTGTTCACTCATATCTCTTTGGTCTTTAACAGCTAGATCCATTTCTTATTCAGCTTGTCTAGCATTGTTCATTACATCAATCATTCTTACAGTCTGTGGCTCTTGACCAATCTGCAGAGCTTTTAGTTGTTTGGTCAAGTGAAGATTATTTTTAGATAAATCAAAGATTGCACTTTCAGAACCATCAAAAATACTTCCCAAACTAGATCCAATGTTATCAAATAAGTCATCAATCTCTTCTTCATGGTAACTAGTCTCATTTTCCAAAATAGCCAAGTTCTTTTTCTGAACCAGTAATTTCTTCAGTGCATACTTAGCTTGTTTTTACTACTCAATAAACATATGCATTTGAATCTTTTGACTCTCTATAGTTTTGTCCAATGTATATCTCTCCATGATTAGATCTTTAATCTTTAGTGGTTAAACCATCCAATAAGAGATTTGAGATTTGATATCAATTGTTGAAATGGAGAGAGAGGATACTAAGAGGGGAGGGGTGAATTAGTGCACTCAAAAACTTTAACTCAAAAAACTCAATCAAAAAAATGTAGTAAGCTCATATATTAATTGAATCCATTGTATGCATCATTCATTCAATTAACTTGGAAATGTAAATTGCATGAAATCAAACAATAAATCAATCACATAACACAAGTATTTTGGTTACACAAAAACCCTTATTAGAAGGTTAAAACTACAGTGGGGATGACACTCACAAATTATTCACTACTACATATAATAAAATATTCATGTTAGGGCTACAAGTTGTGATAACTTCTCATGATCTTACCCTATTAGGAGTAATAATTAGATTAGCTAGATCTACCTTATTAAAGGATTTTAATAGCACTACTTGAGTGTGTACTCGGTTAAGAGATTTACAAAAACACTATTAGGTCTACTCTATTAAGAGATTTTTGTTAACTCTATTATAATGATTAGAGAATAATAGGATGTATGTGCAATTGACAACTTAACCTTGTCTAAAAAAGATCTATGAAATATTGAATAAATATCACCTTGATATGTGAAAATATTATCTCTAAACTCCTCGGTAGCCTTGTCTGATTCTATCTAATCTGAATGTCTTTGAATTATGATCTTCTTTGTCTGATAACTGATGTCTTGAAGTTGGCTTCTTTCTTCAAGATCTCCTTCACTTTTTCATACCATACTTATCATCCATATGTCAAAATGACATGAATTATAATTATATAGCATACTGCTATCCTCGCTTAACAAAATTTGGTTATAATATATTATGAAAAATTGTAAGATCTACGACATACAAAAATAACCTAGATCTAGCAATTAAAAAGAGATCATCATCACAATTAAAGATTGCATCTATAATAAATGATCCTCAATTTTGGTAAAAACTTTTATGATTTTGTTGTAACCATCTGCATAGATAGATGTGCCAAAATGGATTACTATGTCATTTCCTAAATTTCTCAGTAAACATTATCAATACTACTCGGTAGTTACACTGGTGCTCGATGTCCAAGCTTCTTGGTGTTTACTAACACTCAGTATCGGTATACACTGATGCTCAGTAAAATTTCTCTGGTGTTTAGTTAGAATTGTTATCTTCTTTTTCATAGTATTTCCTTGAGATAACTCGGTGTGATGGCTTAAGTAGTTAACTGACTAGTATGTATAGCTTGTAGTACTTCCATTTAATGACTAGATAGCATAGGTAATTGACTGACCATCTTTGATACTAATGACAATCCTTAATGCTCAAATAGAGTTAACACACGCATGGGACATTGTCCAACTGACTAGACTGATAGAATTTGTATGCAATTACTGTCACTACAAACTCAATCTCTAGATCAGTGATAGTAGAGATTTTCATTCCGCGCTTATTCCATACTGCCTGAGTATTTTCCTGAATCTCCTCTTTGCTTTGACTTCTCATTGATTTCTTACTAGGGAGTTTAGGGTATCCAGTTACCCGGTGAATCATATCTTTTGTGATTTGAACTAGTCCATCATCTAGCCAAATTTGTATGTCATGTACTCTACCTAGTACAATTTTAATCCAATCCATCCTAAAATTTTGTAGAAAGTCAAGGGCATGAACTAACCCTTTCTCAGAAACCTTCTGGTGTTTTCACTTCAACACCCCATTGCTACACAATTTGTTGTAAGCTTTCCTGAGTTCATAATCACCAATTTCTCCAATTTTGCACATGTAGCACGACCAGATATCATTTATCATTAAAAAACTCTTAGGGATCGACAACAGGGCTCCACTAAGATCTCACATGATTGCGTTCTTTGGGATGGCTTGAAAATTTTGTTGCCTACATGCCTCATTCCTTACTAATTAAACATTAAAAACCTCTTTTCCTTGATTTTTCATCCCAGGTGATGATTCTGATGCCATTTATCTGAATTAAAATTTCTCGTAAAAGATTTTTCTCGGTAAAGTACCTTTGCACAAGTGTTCTTCAAATGATTTTTTGACGACAAGCTATGAAGATTTCTAAAATCACTCTTAAACTCTTAATCACACTGGTTATAGGCACTATGAATTGCTCAATAACATTTCAATTTGCTAGTGAAATGAAATGAACAATAACTTCCCACTTTATAGACTTCAAATGGTCAAATTAGGGCTTCTTAAATGTTTTGTACACATTCTAGGTGAGATATAGCTATCTTGGAAATCTCATGTTAAGCTCAGGTAAAAACAAGCTCGGTCAACACAACCATTCAATTACAGCTCGGTGTACATCATATTTCAGTTATCATAGGTGCTCGGCATACATTGATAACTCTCTCATTTTAGACTAAAACACTAATGCTTAGCATCAAATATGGTTTGTTCCACTTTACTCAAATCTATCCTAATGCATCTTTATTCATTCAGATATGGACTTTTTTTTTCTCAACATATGTTAGGAACTAATATAAGATTAAACATTATAAAACATATTTCCAAATATACCTTCTTTGCTTAGTTTGAGGTAGTGTGATCACCTAATCCATCGGATTGGGTGACCTCAGGTGCACTGGCTTCATTAGTGCTTCCCTCTTGTTTCTTCTTCCATGTTTTGTTCATATGACTTCTCATTTGCTCAATAATTTCTTCATTCTTGTTTAGATCATTTCTCAGTATGGGTGATCTACAATCTTTCCTCAAATATCCTATATTTTTGCATTTGTAGCACACTATACTTCCATTCATCTAGCTCTTGGATTTTCTTCTAAAGTGATTTTTTAGACAATTTGCTCCAATTTGCCCATATTTTCCATAGTAATAACAACTACACCAAGTGTTGTAATCCCAGTTATATGTATTACCCTTCTTTGGTGACTTATTATGTTGATTTGATGACCATTTAGGTTTAGATCTGCATTCAAATGCTCTTTGTCCATACTTCTGGTAGTTGAAATAGTGTCCTTGAAATTTTGGTGAGATAGGTGAGTTGCTGGCCTCTATCATCCATTCTTGGCCTGATGTCCTTATTTCTTGCAGTTAAAATAGAATCCATTAAACTTAGGTTTAGGTTCAGACTTACCATGTTTACTCCTATAGACATTAGTTGTGTGTCCTGGCTTTTCACGATGATGACAAGTGGGCTTGTTTTGCTTTGGTTTAGCATTCCTTTGTTCTCCACTTTTTGATGATTCTCCTTCTTCAGTGGATGATGATTTCTCATTATGACCAAGTCCAGATGTATCACTAGATCTTCTAGGTGACCTTAACATCTCCTCAAAATATCATGCAACTTCATTAGGCTTGTTCATCCTTTCATTGATTTCCTTTTTAGTTCTCAGTTCATTCTTTAGTTGATTGTTTTATGATCTTAGATTGGTGATTTCCATCTCTTTACTACTTAATTCTTGATTAACCAGTAACAGTTCATTTAACATGTCTAGATGATTGTTAGTCATCCTTTTCATGTCATCTATCTTTTCATCAAGTCTCATTGATATTTGTCTTTTATCTTCTTCTACCATTGTCTTATCTTCTTCTTCTTTCTTTTTTGATCAACTATTTCACAGAGTCTCACAGACTGAATTTCTTGTTCTCTTTTTAGATCTTTGATGTTTCCATGCAGTATGTTTTTTTTCTCTAGTGGTTCTTTTATGGCTGTCACTTCCTGCAGATTTCCCATTATTAAATAGTCTAGTAGTATCTTCTTCTTAATATAGTGTTTCATTCTATTGAATAGCAATTTCTCTTCTTTTTCTTAAGGATTTCTTCAGTTCTCCTCTAGCTGCTTCAAGTTGTTGTAATGCAAGCTGAATGTCAATCTTTTGATTCTTTATTATTTTTCCCAACCTATATACCTCCATCTCAAGATCTTTACCTCACAAGTGGTTAGAATTCTAAAGGAGACCTATGCTCTGATACCAATTGTTGGAAATCTATTTGGGAAATGTGATAGTAAGAGGGGGGTGAATAATATATCACCTATTGAACCATTTTAAAATTACTAAAAACTTTCATAGCTTTATCACAAACTTCATCAATGTAATGAAACAAATAAACTAAACATCATTCATGAAAATACTCATAACACCTTGATTTTGGTTATCAAGAAACCCTTGAAAGGTAAAATTGGGGTGGGGATGACACCCACAAATCTTTTCTACTACAGTAAAAATTTTGCCTCTTAGGGATTCAAATTTTGATCACAAAATATGATCTACCCTATGAGAGGTCTACCCTATTAAGAGCTATAAGATTTATACAATCTACCTTGAAAAAGGATTTATAACATACAACTAAGTAAGCACTCGGTTAAGAGATTAACTAACGTCAGTTAAAACCACTCTGTTAAGAGACTAAAACTGATACAACTGTTAGAATATCTTAGTACCTTGTCCTTTGGTATGCACTATATTTGGTGATTACAGATCTTCTCCTTCCAGTATTGATTTGATCTAATCTATCAAGTATATCTTTGTTCCACTCTTCACTGCTTGACTCTATTTTTCTTGGTCACTAACTCTATTAGAATACTTCACTAGTTTAAAGATATTCTCTTAGTTCTATATCTTTTCATTCATACTCCTCTCATACATATTATGTTTGAGGGTCTAGATCTCATCTTCTATAGATAATTGAATTCCTCAAATATTTAAGATCTATGATCTAGATTGTCTCATTTTTCCACTTAACCTTTCCCTAATTCTAATTGGTACCATAAAATACATAGGGATTAATTATTACAAAATAGAAGTGTAATCACCTTTGTGATTTCCTCAATAAATAGTAAACAAAATTTAGATGTTGTCCAAAATGGTTTACCTAAGTGTTTGTGCCATAACAAACACAATTGTCAATTATGGCTTTCTTGACATTGGATGTCTCTGGCACTCAGCATTTACTTTTATCTATAATCTGGCACTTGACATAGTATTCTTTACTTGACTCGGTAAAAATTGACTCGGCTAATACAAAAGTACTTAGTGACCACTGATTTACTCAGTAGTGACTACTGCTCGATAAATGTACAATACATGACTTAGCCTATACATGATGAATTGGTCACAGTGATGACTGACCAACATTGCCTAGAGAACAAATAGAGAACACTAATAGAGATCAAAAATAAAGAACAAAAATATAGGGATCAACACTATATGTATTGATAATAAAAAGAAAACTCATAAATAGCAGTGATCGATAAGAAAAAGTTATCTCATTAATCACAACCTACAAAAATAATGACAACTCACACAAAGCCAGATTCAAAATGCTTTTCAAGAATAAAAGGACCAAGAAAGCATGAGGGAAGAGCCACATAGTGAATTAATAAGTGACTATGCACAAGGCATATCAATTATGTCATCTAAAATCTCAAGTGACCATTTAAAACAATCAAATCATCCATATAAATAAATGAAGTACTAAGCATTGGAAAAGAGAAAAAAATTGAAACCCATATATGCACCCAAGGATCGACTGACAACAACCAAATGATATAATAGATACATGATAGGACCAAGAAAATTATGAGCCAAGATAGATAAAGTGCAACTTGTGATGCCAAAAAAAAGAAAAAAAACACCACAAATTAAAATAGAGGATTGATGTAACTGGTAATTATACTATATTAAGGTAAAATAAAGCCACTATGGCATGCCTTCTCCATCCATAACTCTCTATACATGTCAATGACCATTCTACATAATGCATCATTCATCAATATAATTAGTTCTGCTTGAGGAGGGGTGCCATATTGGTATTTAGCATAATAGTGTATAATTAACAACATATGTTATATTAAACCACTATGCTTATAATGATTCACTTTGAATAATTGCAAGAAGAGCAGGGTAATCATTCAAAGAATTTTCTTGGGAACATAAGTCTAGATGAATCTTGTTACAACCCATATTCACTAAATAGTCAGCTAGAGCATTACCTTCTCTATAGGTATGTGAAATGATAAAATTACTCAAAGAATCAATAAAATCCCATATTTGATGAAGTATATACCTTAATTGCCAACTATCAATTTTCCTATGATTGCAAGCATTGATAATGACAATTGAATCACCTTCAATATGAAAGCATCCAATAGACAACATCTTAGCAAGAACCAAGCCTTCTAGTAGAGCCACAACTTCTGCCATATTATTAGTACCAAGAATGATAGGAAAAGGAGTGAAAGCTAGAGATTTACCTAAATGATCTCTCAAACAAGCTCCAATACCTGATTCACCAGGGTTACCTCTTGAGGAACCATCAAAATTTAGCTTAACATGAGTAGGGTCGGGTGGTTTCCATTTTATTGAAACTTTGTAGATTGGAGATTTTATAATACAAGGAAAAATAGGGGAAGAAGGAAAAGAAATGAGTTTCCAGGAAGAAGGTACTTGACTATCCCAAAAGGAAAAGGTGGTGTTTGGATTAAAATGATAATAAGTCATATTATTAACTTTCTGATAAATAAGTCTTTCTATTGTGGAAATGACTAAAGAAATATCAGAAATGACCTTTCTAAGGATTCTTCTATTATGTTCCCACCATATTGACAAGAGAATTGAAGAAGGAACAATAATCCATAAGCATGCAAACAAGGAATTTACAAATAAAGTTGGCCAAGACTGAAAGAGCTCCCATGGTGAGTTATGAAGAGGGAAAGAGATAGATAACTTTATCATGAAAAAGGACCAGCATTGATAGGCAAAATGACAATGAACAAAAGGGTGATCCACAGTTTCCATATGCATACCACTTAAAACAAAATTAAAGGGGGGGGCTATTTGGAATCTAGCTAATCTATCACTAGTTAGGATTGTTCTTTGAATAGAGAGCCAAGAAAAGACCCCTACTTTAGGGAGGATATACTTATCCCAATAGATATAAAAAGCTCATTGATTGCAATGTTGACTTGCCATTTGTTGAAGGGCCACATCACCAGATTTGACAGAATACAAACCATTTTTTGGAGAGGCACCATAACAACTTATCATTTGCATTAGATAGATAAACTGACCTATTTACAAGGAAAGAAGAAAACTCCCTAGCAAGATTTATATCTATAGGGAGAATAGAGAGATCTTTCCAAACCACCTTATGAGAAAAAAATATCCACATAGTCTACATAATCAACAAGCATCTCACCCAAATGAAGGATGGAGATACTCATGACCTCTGCAAGAGAATTTAAGGAACACAAGGGAGGGAATCCATGCCATGAATCTTTTGAAAATGCTACATTAAACCCATTATGGACCTGCCAAGATAGAAAATTTGTGATGATCTCTCTAGAGGAAATCATAAAATTCCAAGTAGGGGAACCTGATGGAGGGTTAGAAATGGTAAAAATTCTATTAGGATTAGAATAATCTAGGAATTTGTCTTGCATAATCTAACACCAAAGATAATGAGGCTTGTAATACATGTTCCAAACTAGCTTCCCTCCAAATGCTTTGTTTCTGATAGATAAATTGTGTAACCCTACACCCCCTGGAATTTTATCCATGGAGAGTTTTTATAAAGAGACAAGAGGAATTTTATTTTCATTATCCATATTATATGTCCAATGAAAAGAATGAGTAATTTTTTCAATATGATTAATTACTGACTTTGGGGCTTGAAGAATTGAGATGTAGTAATTAGGGATAGTTGTGAGCACGGTTTTGATTAAAAGAATCTTGCCAAAAAGTGAGAGTCATCTCTCTTTCCAAGAAGAAATTCTATTTTTTAGTCTATTAATTACATTATCCCAGTAAGAAGATAAAGGGGATTGCAAGGTAGGTGGGGGTTAAACTATCTACAAGGAACCCAAGAATATTGATAATTCTCTACTGAATAGAATATGAAGTAAAAAACATATAAATTTTTGATTTGAGAGGGTTGGTGATTTGACCAAATCCAATAGTATAGGTGTCCAAAATTTGTTTAATACATTTGGCCTCTTGAATGGAAGATCTACCAAATAGAAAGGTGTCATCGACAAAGAAATTTTGAGACAGATAACTCTGAATTAGGAATACTTATACCTTTCCAATTAGAAATAAGATTATGTTTCTGAATAGTTATACTAAATTCTTCTAGCATGATAATAAATAAAAAGGGGGATAGGGGGTCTCCTTGGTGAACTCCTTGAGTGGCATGAAAGAAACCATATGGAATAACATTAATTAAAACTGAAAAAGATGCTCCAGATAAGCAATTCTTAATCCATTTGTAGCATGAGTAAGAGAATCCAAAGTTTTTAAGAACTTTTAAAAGGAAAGACAAACTAACATTATCATATGCTTTCATCATGTCTAATTTAACCACAAATGAAAGAATTTCAAAGGACTCAATGGCATGGAGAACTTCCAAGGCAACTAAGGCACCATCAGATGTATCCCTTCCTAGAACAAAACCTCCTTGCTAAAGATGAATTATTCTAGGGATAAATGGCTTAAGTCTAAGATAAATTTTCTTAGTAATGATCTTATAAATAGAATTACACAAAGAAATAGGTCTAAAATCTACAAATGTTTATGGCATCTTAGTTTTGGGAATCAAGGTAAAATTGGTTTCATTAAAATTCTTAAGGACATAACCTTTCCTACGAGACTCTTCTATAGCCAATAGGAGTTCAAAACTAATAACATCCCAACATTTTTTTATAAAAAAGCATAGAAAAATTATCTAGACCAGGTGACTTATCTGGTGCCATAGAGAAAACAACAAAATGAAGTTCCTCAATACTAAAAGGTTTCATTAAGTGATCATTGTCCCTATCAGATATGAGAGAGGGAATGGATTGCAAAAGTTCATCCATGGCAAAAATATTATCATTTTGAGGTAAGAAAGGGGAAAGAAAGTTTTTTTAAAAATAAACCCCTTCATTACTAATTTGCTGATGGGAATTTAAAATATCCCCAGAGAGAGCATCCTTAATAGAAAGGATATAAGCTGAAGCTTTCCTAATTTTGGTAGAGACACATGAATGAATTTAGTATTTTTATCCCCCTCTCTCAACCCAAGTTCTCATGATTTTGTCTCCAATAAATTTATTCTCTTGAACAAAGAATTTCCCAATAGTCTTAGAGATCTCTTTGTTTCTTAGCAGAATGAGAATCTAATCCAAACTTGACAATTTGATCAAAAATCAATTTAAGATCATTTTCCACCCTGACCTTTTCATGAAAAATGTTATTGAAGACTTTCTTATTCCAAATTACAATCTTCAATTTCACAAACTTAAGCTTTGTTGAAAAATTGGAACATTCTAGTACCTTTGCAATAAGGTGTACTTACCCACCATTGTCAAAGAAGGGAAAGGAAGTGGGGGTGGGTAAACCACATGCTTTCAAACTTGAAAGTAGAATTTTTTGGGGGATTAATTGACTTAACTATTTTTAGAGAAATAGGGAAAATATTAGATTATAAAGAAATAAGGATTTATGAGGAGAGGGAAAAATTGAAAAGTTTGAATTCACAAGATATAAGAAATCTCTCCAACCTGGAAGAAATGGGAGAGGCTAATCTACGATTACTCCAAGTAAAAAGGCCATTTGAGGGAGGAACATCACATAATGCATTATTTTGGATGAAAATGGAAAACTCATCTATAATCCTTTGAGCTATGGGATTCCCTCTATATTTTTCATCTAAAGATGTGATGGTATTAAATCCCCACCAAGGATAAATGGTAGGTCATCAAATTAGTTAAAGTGATGAGTTAAAGATTCCGAGAGGGAAATTTTCTGTTGTGGAGGAATGGGACCATAAATGTTAAAGAAAAGAAAATTGACATCAAACCAAGAGATTTTTAATAGTTGCCACTTTGGGTTTGCTACCAGAAGTTGTCCCTTAATACATTTTCTATGCACTGGAGGAAGGAACAAAAACTGAATCCCAACAAGACCAGTTCACAATATAAACTTAACATAAGATTTTTGAGATAATTTAGATTTTTGGAGGAGGATGATATCTGCTTGAGAGGACTCAATAAACTTTTGAATCCTTCTTCTCTTGTCACGGGAATTTAAATTCTTGACATTCCATGACAAAATCTTCATTGGAGACTAAAAGAGTGACATGCTCTCCTTTTTCTAATGATAGGGGAAAAGTATCTAGTAATTTAGATTGGATACCAGCTTCAATCTCTTCTTTAATTTTTGATGAAAATGGTTCCCTACCTCTTTAACTAGGATTTTTGATCTCAGGATCAGGTATCAAATGAAATTGAGAGTTAGGGGATTGAGCTATAGATAGCTTCTGAGAATGATCAAAATCTTTTACAGTAACATGGGAAGGAAAAAATTCACCAGATTCTTGCATTTGTTCACCTTCTTCAGCGGCTATTAAATCATCAATCAGCTATGTGGCTATCAAAATTAGAATATTATCAGACATAAGATGGAGTTCTCTATCTAAATATGGAGGGGAAGAAAGATGAGGCACATGAATAAATGGTTGACTGTTAAAAACTAAATTTTGCACAATATTATTATCATAATCCTCAGTAGCAAAGCAATCATAAAATCTCAAAGGTTGATCAACCCATAAAGAATAATCACTTGGATGAGTTATCTATAGAAGGGAAGGGGTTTAAGATTTAAAATTGTCCACAAAAATAGATTTAGAAGAAACCATCTTTGCTAAACAAGAGATTATATTAGTCGAAAAACAAGACAAAGAGAATCGATAGTTCTTAAATAGAGAGGCTATTTTAAAACCAAAATATAATTTGATGCTAACATGAGGTTTAGATACACACAAAATTCTCCCATTTTCATCATGTAAATAAGGAGATGAATTAATAACAGATTTCAAGTTAATAGGATTAAAAGGAACCAATTGTAATGAAGTAGAAGATGAGGGGGGGTGAGAACAAACAAAAGAACATTTAGTAGGATCAGTGGATTGATTTTGACAAATATCATATGAAACCTTAGGAGAACCCTGACACAAATATGAAAAATGTACCAAAGAGTTTGCAAGTATGTCTATAGTAAGTGGATCTTGGTAATCAATATGTTGTACCCAAATCCAAAACTTAGAGTAGATTGAAATTTCTATCGGCAAGGGTTTTGATTGTTTAATGAGGAGACAAAATCTAACAGGAAGGTGAGGCTGGAGAAATGAAGTAAGATCATGTTTAATAAAAATCCCTAGTTTATTAGCCAAAATTTCCACCTTAGAAGGATCTCTATATTCAAGAGGGAGTTTGGGAAAAGAAATCCAATGAGGCACGAATAATGGGGAAGCTAAGCTGACATCAAAATGAGGGACCCAAGTCATAGTGAAAATACCAATACCTTTACAGAACCAACCCTTTTATTTATACACATCTGATTTATATTTGTGAGAATAAAAAATTTCCATGAAAATAAGGATCCTTTCTCATAAAGAAATAACTCTTTAAGGACCACCCAAAAGCATCTTGCCTAGGATACAAGAACTTCAAAATCAACAAAAGAGTGCAGCCTACCAATAAGTGTCGATGATCTCAAATAATACATAGTAGATCGAATCATATCGAAATAAAAAATTACCCTAGGCTCAACTGGCGGGTGCGAGAGATCATCCTT
>BSBK01003169.1:210000-277445 GCA_027943335.1 Chamaecyparis obtusa
GAAAATAAAATTGTATGAAAAAAAAAATGGATTAGGTTAAATTATAACCCTACTAGCTATTGGACAGAAGAAGTAGTAAAGAAAATTAGAGAATGTTGGGGACCTTGATGGATATTAATTGGGAAATTCTAAATGGTGATCTCTATTCCATTACGAAAGAATGAAGATAACAACACTAAGGGAACTCCCAAAGAAAGTTTTGGTGAAAGTCAGAGTGTTAAAATGAACTCAAAAAATTGAGATTGAAGAAGATAACTTCTATTGTCTTCAATGTAAAAAAATGAGTCATTCAACAAAGGAATGCAGGATGCCTACAAAAAATCAAAATTTATGGATATCGAAGGATACAATAGGGGAAGAATTGGAGGAGAAAGTTACTAATGCAAAATAGGGCATTGTGGATAGAGAACTCAGTTTCATTCAAATAAATCTATCTAAATAAGCTAAATAATGGGCCCCTCATATAACATCGATAATAGACAAATTTGGAAAGTTTAATACAAATATAAATGATCAAGACCCCCAGTTACTTAAGGAAAATCATGAAGAAAAGGTGTTAGATTATGTTGGAATGGAAATGTAGGAACTAGAGGAAAAATGTAAGGATGAGTTAGACATAGTAGAAGAGAGAAATATTTCACAATTTGTAACAAAATATCTGGGCTTGAAAAATTTGGATAGGAAAAAGAGAGGAAATGGAAAGAAGTCACAAAAGGAGTTGAGGGAAGAAGAAACAATTGTGAGGAGTTACGCAAGCATAAAGAATTTTTTTATAAGTACTAAGGAAGGAAGCCCCTCCCTTCAGAAACAATGATGAGTCTTTCATGGAATGTTAGACGCCTCAGGGCCCCTAACAAGGGATTCTTACCCAGGTGTCAATTGCATCTTCTTGATAGAAATTTTAATTTCTTTCAAGACTAAAAAATATTGGTTCAAGATAGTAACATATTTTTCTTGTATCGTAAAAGGTAGAAAGGTTTATTTAGAAAGTCTAATGGGACCTCTGTTGCTACAATCTATAGACTTACTCTCAACAATAAATTCATGGAAATTTATGTGTGCCACCCAATCAAGAGAGGGGAAAATCAGTCCACATGGAGGGACATCTTGTACTTAATGAGGACTATAAATAATGAAATTTTAATCTTGGAAGGATATTTTAATGCAATATTGAGTCCCGAGGAGAAGTTAGCTAGAAACTATAAATAATTGGATTATGATTGCTTTCTCAAATTTGGTAGACAATTCTTGTTCGAAAATATTAGGTAATGTCCTGAGAGGGGGGGAGGTGATTCAGTACCATAGATATTTCACACTTATTTAGCTTTCAAAACATAAATTGATAACCAGTAAATTACTTATATCGATAATTATCTTGTCTTTTACCGATAGCTTCTGTAATGTTTAACTGATAAATGATATCATGTAAATTAAACATATAGCACATAAACATTCAAACACTTAAAACTATATTTTGGTGCAATAGAAAACCCTTGGTCAGAGGGAAAAGCTATGGTGGAGATGTGATGCAGGAGCATCCTGGGTGTAAGAGCAATCTTGCATCTCCCAAAAATATTTATGTTTTTGTATTCAATAAAGGCTATCTTGTGCAAAGCTTCTATTTATTGAAACTTTCAATTTTTAGTAAGTTGGTCATACAATCTTGGAATGTTCTAATTTCACATGTGGAGGTTCATCTCAGTCATATCAACCTACTAGTAAAGTTCCATGGCTAGATCAGGTTTAGTTTTGAAGATATTGAAGATTTTCAGTATTGGCAGTAGGGTACAAAAACTTTGAACTTAGTTTTGAAGGCTTTAGAGGCCTCAGATGAGATCAAAAATTTGGGTGATAGGTTCTTGCACGAGTCAATCATGTAGAGTGCTTCATGGCCTTTTCGAAATGGGGTTATAATAGTCAATCAGGTCAACTGGTGATGACTTATGGTCTCCGAAAGTTAGGTCACCTAAAATGGCGGAAAATAATTTTCCTTCAAAATTTTTGTTCGGGTTTCAAAAGTTATTTTGAGCCGACTTTGATGTAATAAATTGAAAAAAATAAAATAATTCTAAGTTTGGTCAGCCCTAAGGGCTAAATTTCTGGAATCATCTCAGGTGGTGGAAAATGCCTATATAAAGAAGGCCCGTAGTGTTGTCTAGGGAAGTTCTAGGTAGGGATCTGGTTATTGATTCAAGGCTTTGTCCTATAGAATAATGTAAGGGAATGCCCATGTGGCTTTGCATATTGTAATTCTAAAAGTTTGTAATTCCACACTTGTGGAGATAATAAGAAGCCAATTTTCTATTCTTGCATATTGTTGTTGTTTCTCTGTTTCTATTATGTGTTTGTGGTATTAAGGGGAGCACCCTTCATCAAGTGGTATCAGAGCCAGGTTTTCTTAAGTGTGTAAATAGATCACCGACTGTGAGGTAGTTTCCACCAGGACCGTGGTTAGGGTTTCAATGCACATTGTGAAAATGCCTGCATGAAGGGAACATGGTGGAAGAGTTGGTGTTGTAACACCTAAGGTTAGAGCACTCTAGAGACAAGTGCAAGCATTGCAAGAGGAGATTTGTAGAGGAATGAATCTTAATGTCAGAGATGAAAGCGAGGATGAAGCCAAAGAAGAAGATCAAGAAGGAGAAGTCAAAGTTGTGAACCCAGAGGAAGAAAGACATTTTGTGGCCATTTCCAAGATCATAAAAAGACCTAAGATTGAGGTTCTTGTATTTTCAAGAAATCTTAACCCAGAGGAGTTGATCGATTAGATCAATGAATGTCAAGAATATTTTGAGTATGAAGATATTGAGGATCCCGATAGGGTCAAATTCGCAAAGGCTAGACTGAAAGGTCACGCGAAGATCTGGTGGGAAGAGATTCGATTGGAGTGAAATAGAAGAGGGAAAGACAAAATCACAAGATGGGATGGAATGGTGGAAAAATTGAAGTGGCAATTCATTCCTATTGGTTATGAGCTTGACCTGCTGAAGAAGATGCAAAGTTTGAAGCAGGCAGGAAGATCTATTCAGGAGTATACAAAGGAGTTCTCTCAAATCCTCATCAAAATAGGCCATGCAAAAGTTGACAAGGAGAAAGTTTCCCATTACCTTAATGGGTTAAGGCCAAGCATTCAGGAGGAGCTAAATCTAGTTCGAATGAACAATATTGAAGAGCCATACCAGTTTGCCCTAAAAGTAGAGGAAAAGTTGAACAAGAAGCTTGAGAGTAGACAAAATGGAAGAGGTTGCAATGGATGATCTAGTGGACGGTCATATGGAGGCCTAAATGAAGATCCGAAAAAGAAGGATGAGGTCAGTAGCAATCAAAATCAAAGAGGAAACAATTCTAATCATTTCCAAGATCAGAACAATAGAGATCAGAGAGGAAGAGGAAGAGGACAAGGTTTAGGAAGAGGAGGCTTCCGTGGAACATGTTTTCACTATGGAGAACAAGGTCATAGGGCATTTGAATGTCCTCAACACCAAGGAAGGATGGATAGGAGGAATGAAGGCTAGGCTAGAGTGGCACATGTAGATGAAGATATCAGATCCTCAAATTCTAAAGATGCTTAAAGAGGAGAAATGTTGATTAACAGAAGAGTCCTGTTGAGTGGTGAGAATGAACCTAAACAAAGGAGGAGCCTATTTCACACTAGATGCAAGTGTGAGGGTAAATTTTGTGATGTGATTATTGATAGTGGAAGCACTAAAAATTTGGTGTCAGAAGAGATGGTGACAAATTTTAAGCTCAAGAGATAGAAACACCCACATCCATATCGGATTGCCTAGGTGTAGGATGAGCACAAGGTCATGGTCAATGAAAAATGCCTAGTAAAGTTCAAGATTGGTGGGTACCATGATGAGGTACTATGTGATATCATACCTATGGATGCATTGCACATGTTGTTGGGTAGGTTGTGGCAGTTTGATAGATGTGCTATACACATTGGTCATCCAAATACTTATTCCCTGACAAAGGATGGAGTGCGACATAAGCTAAAGTCATTGAAGGAGACCAAAGAAAAGGTATGTGGTAATGCAAGAATAACTTTTTTTGATGGAAGGAAATTCCTAGATGGTATGAGGCATGAGCATGTGTTTTTTTCTCTAATTCCAAAAGCTGGTAAAGAGGAAGTAGAGGATGTACCTATAGAAGTTGTAGATTTTTTGAATGAGTTTCAGGATATTGTATCTGATAATGTACTTGATGGATTGCCACTGGTAAGGAAGATTAGTCATCAGACTGATTTGATTCTAGGAGCCAGTTTGCCAAACAAGGCAACACACAAAATGACACCAGCAGAAAGTGAAGAGTTGAACAAACAAGTACATGAGTTATTGTAGAAGGGGTTGATTCGGGAGAGCCTGAGTCCATGTGCTGTACCAGCAGTATTAGCACCAAAGAAGAAAGGAGAATGGAGGATGTGTATAGATTCCAGAGCAATAAACAAGATCACAATCAAGTATAGGTTTCCATTGCCATGAATGGATGATATTATGGATTGTTTGAGTGGAGCTGTGTATTTCTTAAAGATAGATCTAAAGATTGGATATCACCAGATTCAGATCAGAGAAGGAGATGAATGGAAGACTACCTTCAAGACAAAGGAAGGACTGTATGAGTGTTTAGTCATGCCTTTTAAGCTAACCAATGCACCGAGCACTTTCATGCGGCTCATGAATGAGGTTCTGAAAGAATTTCTGGGTAAGTTTGTCATTGTTTACCTAGATGATATTTTGAGCTTTAGCAAGACATTGGAGGAACATATGATGCTTATTCATATGGTTTTTGAGAAGCTGAGAGATGAGCAATTGTTGATTAATTTGAAGAAGTGTAGTTTTGTGAAGAAGGAATTAGTGTATTTGGGATTTGTAGTTTCAACAAAAGGTTTGAAAATGGATCAAGAGAAAGTACAAGCTATCCTTGAATGGCCTACTCCAAGGAGTGCTACTGAGGTATGATCTTTTCATGGTTTGGCTAGTTTTTACAGAAATTTTATCAGTACTTGTGGACCCTTGACTAAAAAAATGAGAGGGGATAGAAAAGAGTTCAAGTGGACTAATGGGGTGGATAAGAGTTTTAAACTGTTGAAACAAAAGGTTACAGAACAACCTGTTTTAGCACTTCTTAATTTTAATAAGGTGTTTCAAGTAGACTGTGATGCTAGTGGTACTGCAAAAGGAGCTGTTATGAGTCAAGAAGGTAAACCTATTGTTTATTTTAGTGAGAAGTTGAATGATGCCAAGAGGAAATATTTTGTTTATGATCAGGAATTTTATGCTATAGTTCAGGCATATAAGAAGTGGAGACACTATCTACTTCCTAAGGAGTTTGTTTTGTATACTAATCATCAAGCTTTGCAATATTTGAATAGTCAAGGAAAGTTGAATCAAAGACATTTGAAATGGGTTGAGTTTTTGCAGAGTTATGCATTTGTTTTGAAACACAAGAGTGGACAGTCTAACAGGGTTGTAGATGCTCTTAGTAGAAGGAAACTATTGCTAACAGAGATGTAGATTGAGGTGGTTAGGTTTAAGGAAATCAAGAGTTTGTATCCAGAGGATCCTGATTTTGGTGAAGCTTGGAAAGCTTGTAAAGAACCTGTTACTCTAGACAGGATGAAGTGGTTGGATTTCATCATTTAGGATGATATGCTATTCAGAGGGAGTGAGTTCTGCATTCCAAGAAGTTCTATGAGGGAGAATCTCATCAAGGAGAAGCACAGCGGAGGATTGGCTGGACATTTTGGTCATGATAAAACCCTTTCTTTGGTTAGTGAGAATTATTATTGGCCACAGTTGCAGAGTATGTTAGATGGTGAAAGGAGTGAAGAAGAATACAGGGCTGTATCAACCATTACCTATACCAGAGAAGCCTTGGGAGGATATCAGTATGGACTTTGTTCTTGGTTTACCAAGGCCACAGCGGGGACATGATTCAATTTTTGTGGTAGTTGATAGATTTTCAAAGATGGCACATTTTATTCCCTGTAAGAAGACTAATGATGATGTTCATGTAGTAGAATTATTTTTCAGAGAAGTGGTGAGACTACATGGTTTGCCAAAGAGTATAGTTTCAAATAGGGACACTAAGTTCATTGGATATTTATGGCATACATTGTGGAAGAAGTTGAAGACATATTTGAAGTTCAATTCATCACATCATCCACAAACTGATGGACAAACAGAGGTGGTGAATAGGAGTTTAGAAAATTTGTTGGGATGTTTGGTTGGGGATAAGCCAATAGGATGGGATTTGATTTTACCACAGGAAGAATTTGCATATAATAATTCTGTCAATAGAAGCACTGGTAAATCACCATTCCAGATTGTATATGGGAGTAGTCCAAGAAATGCATCTGAGTTGAGAAAGATAGATAAAGGAGAAATAAGTAGTGCTGAAGCTGGGGATTTTCTAGAACACTTGAAGAACATCCATGAGGAGGTGAGTAAGCATATTACCAAGATGAATGTGTAGTATAACGCTAAGGAAGATGTGAAAAGGAGGCATAAGGAATTTCAGGTTGCAGATGAAGTCATGGTTCACTTGTAGAAGGAGCGATTTCTAGTTGGTACATATAATGAATTGAAAATGAAGAAGTTTGGGGCATGTAAAATACTGAAAAAGCATGATTCAGGAAATGCGTATGAAGTAGAATTGCCTACTAAGCTGAATATTTCACCGGTGTTTAACATTTTAGATCTGATAGAGTATCATGAGGGAGGTGTTGAAGATGAGATCACAATAGCATAGTGGAATATTCCAACAACTAGTTCAGATACCAAAGAGATTGAGGATATACTAGATAGTCATGTTGGCAGAAGCACAAGGAACAGGACATATGAAGAATATCTAGTCAGGTGGAAAGCATGACCTTTTGAAGATTCATCATGGCTGACAAAGGAAGAGGTTAACCATCTTGGTTTTCCTCTACACACCTGAGACATGATGGGGTCACTTCTCAGATTACCCTAGGTGTCTGATGTAGGAGCATCTTGGGTGTAAGAGCGATCTTGCATCACCCAAAAATATTTCTTTTTTTGTATTCAATAAGGGCTATCTTGTGCAGAGCTGCTATTTATGGAAACTTGCTTTTTTTAGTAAGCTGGTCATACGATCTTGGAATGTTCTAATTTTACATGTGGAGGTTCATCTCAGTCATATCAGCCTGCCAGTAAAGTTTCATGGCTAGATCAGGTCTAGTTTTGAAGATATTGAAGATTTTCAGTATTGGCAGCAGGGTACAAAAACTTTGAACTCAATTTTGAAGGCTTTAGAGGCCTCAGATGAGATCAAAAATTTGGGTGATAGGTGCTTGCATGAGTCAAGCCTGTAGAGCACTTCGTGGCCTTTTTGAAATGGGGTTATAATAGTCAATCGGGTGAACTAGTGATGACTTATGGTCTCCAGAAGTTGGGTCACCTGAAATGGCAGAAAATAATTTTCCTTCAAAATTTTTGTTCTGGTTTCAAAAGTTATTTTGAGCTGACTTTAATTTAATAAATTGAAAAAAATAAAATAATTCTAAGTTTGGTCGGCCCTAAGGGCTAAATTTCTAGAACCTTCTCGGGTGGTGGAAAATGCCTATATAAAGAAGGCCCGTAGTGTTTTCTAGGAAAGTTCTAGGCAGGGATCTTCTGGGTATTAATTCGAGGCTTTTTCCTATAGAATATTGTAAGGGAATGCCCATGTGGCTTTGCATATTGTAATTCTAAAAGTTTGTAATTCCACATTTGTGGAGATAATAAGAAGCCAATTTTCTGTTCTTGCATATTGTTGTTGTTTCTCTATTTATGTTATGTGTTTGTGGTATTAAGGGGAGCACCCTTCATCAAGATGGTACCCACAACTCATCACTACAATAATAAGTTGCCTTGTTGGGAGCTTACATAAATGTCATCTTTTGAATGACTTCACCCTGTTAGAAGTATTTAAAGTCTTTTGAAAGCTACTATGTTAAGATATTTTATCCCTCTTAGACAATTCTCACAGAGTTAAAGGACTTACAATAAGTTTTGAAATAGAACTAAGTTTGGTTAGAGACTACCCAGCTAAGGGATTTCACAATCTTGTTGCTAAACTATTAAGAATAAATGAACAATAAATTTGACATGTAGATTCTTTCTTCAAAATCTTTTCAGATCTCATTTCACTCTTCCTCTATTCTGGTCTATAATCCTTACACTACTCTTTGCATCCTTTTAATTGAATCTCTAATTTTTTTGCTCTTTATCACCACATTTGTCTCTTTGTCTTTTGATCTTCTCTTATAATTGCTTGACTTAATTAGGTTTTCTCGATCTTCTATTATTGTCTTTTCTAATTTTATGTCCTCGTTCATAAGCTTTTCTTTTCTTTCCATCGCTAACAATTTTTGATAACTCTTCCTTTATGTCGATAACACTCTCTTTATGTTGATATCAATTTTCAATAGTATCTTAAGTTGAATAGTATTTCCTTACTTTATCTATATACTAAATGTTATTTTATAGCAATGACAACCTTAATAAAATCATCATTTATTACCTATTAATTGCCTATTGAGGATTTTGTCAAGTAACAATCTCCCCCTTTTACATTGATGGAAAAACCTTTTTAATAGTCATGCTTCTTTATTCTATATCTCTCCCCCTTAGATATTTGTTCCTTTACATTTTTTCTCTTGAATATACTAATCTTCCGTTTGATATTCTCTCCCCCTTTGACAAAAATTCCAAAGGAGAAAACAAAAACATGTCCTTTGGGTGTCAACTAGGTTATGCTTCTGCTAGAATAGTTATGTGCTTGTTCTTGATATTTTTCAACACGGTGCTCCATTTATTCATAATATTATTTATGGAACTAATATGTCCTTTGACTCTTATTATTTTGTCAATACTTTCTTCATCATCTATCTTTACTATTGTACCCAGCAAATCAAATTTTGTTTGTATCTGTTTGTGCATTAAATCCATAACGACAGCTATTAAGCATGATTCCTCATTTGTTGTATTACATTTTGCATATAATTTCTTTTACACTTTTTCTATTACTTCTTCTATCTTATCTTCTCTTCTATCAATATAAAAATTATGTTGTATCTTTGCTTCTAATTCTACTTTTATTTTGTGATCATCTCTTATTATATCCGTGACATAATTTTTAATCTCTTCCAAACTCAATTCTTCTTTATACAAAATAATTTCTGATAGTAATCTTGAAAATGTTTTTACTATTTTCTTCATTATCTTTTCCCTCTGTTTATCCTTTAGCTATCTTTCGACAATCATTCTCTCTTTGAGTTTTTCTGCATATAATTGATGTTCATCATAATGCATCTTTATAGGACCTCTCTTCAATATTTCAAATTCAAGTCTTTCATCAAAGTCTTCTTCTTCAGATTCTGAATCTATTTTCCTATTTAGGGGTGTTGTTGTTATGATTTTCATATTTTGTTGTGTCCTTGCAATTTGTACTTCCTCAAATTCTTGTTTTTGTTATCTCATCCTTTTCCAAATTTATTAGTTGTTCAACAATTGTTTCTTCTTTTGATATCTCACCGATAGTAAGTACCATATCTATAGCATGTGTCACTTGTACTATTTTAGTGTATGCAATAGTAGCTTATGGCATTTTTTGTTCCTCCAATTTATCATCTTCTTCATTACTTATGGCATCATCAGATTTATCTTGTATTTCAATAGGTTGACTCTCTTGTCCTTCCTCAAACCTTATTGGGTTATCTTCACTTGACAAATCTATGTCCTCTCTTTGTTCTAACATTTGACCAATTTATGATTCTTCCACTTCTGGTAGTTCAACATTAAAAATTATTTTCCACATTTTCAATCCTTCTTCTTCTACTTCATTTTGTAATCCTGCCAATATCTTTGATGTCCTATCCTTTTTTGAAAATTTATTTTCATTTTTCTTTAAGAGTTGGTCAATATCTTCAACATTTGTTTTTGGTTGTGCAAGTATAAGGGTTCTTTCTATGCTTTGTCTCTCCTATTTTTTAGCTTCATCCCATCTTATGTTGATTTTGTCAAGTAGTTCCTTACAAATAATCTATCTTAAGTCACTTGAAAATGTTAAGAAATTACAAAAGTGAAACATTAATGCATCTTCTACGGTTTTCTTATTTTCTTCTAGCTATATCTTGTATTTGAATTCATGTATCTTTCTGATACTTTCATACTTTCTTATTCCATTTTCTATATTCGTAGGTGTTCTTTAAATTCTTACTTTTGATGGTTTTATCTCTGGTGTAGGCTCATTTTTCTTTCTTCCTATCCTTATGCTTCCTTATACTCTTGATCGACTTGTATTTCTCCTTGGTGTATCTTGTGTTGTTTTGGATCTTGTTCTCTTTGCCGGTGGAAACTCTTCTTCAACTTTGTTGTCGATATCTTGTTTATGTTTAGCTAACTTGTTCTTGATTTAGACATATGTCTCTGGTACTATACTTGGTTTCTATCTTTTCATTGTACTATTGCTTCTTTCTTTTTATTTCTTCTCATTTGATATCATCTCTTTGTATACTTCTTCATAGGCTCCAAACTGATTAGCTTCCATATCCAAATGGTTGTAACCAATATATCTATGGCTCCACCGCTTTGATTATACATGAGTGTGTACTAGCTAGAAAATATATATCTTTCTTATATTTTTCAATAATATGAGATGGTATTCGATATGTATCATACATTTTTCCTTGAAATTATTTAAAGTAACTCCACATTACTATGTTTTAATTGCTTCCCAATTATTAAATGAGCTTGTTAATTTGATGTATAACTAGTTCACCTAATGTCCAATTTGCTTTACTCATACTAAAAAAATAGTTTTGTATACAAAACAATATACACACCAATAATTCTCCAATTTTTAATCCTTGTTTCCTGATCTTTCTTAAATTCACCATTAGTTGATTCTACCTCATTTCTACTAAGTCATATTTGTTTCCTTCTATAACAATCTAATAAGAAACATGTAGTGCTCCTCTTGATATATTGTCTAACTAATTTTCTTGATAGATCTTGTAGCCAATAATCATTGATGCAAATTTCATTTCTTTATGCAAGATATTTCTTACAACAAAAGTTTTTTGATATTTTTTGTACCTGACGACACCTTCGATTTCTATTTTAAGATCCATCTCCTTTACACATTTTCTCCCATTAGATGACAATTGTGTGACTCTACTTATGATTTCCTTTGTTATTTCATTTTTTTTCTATCTCCTTCCAGCCAAACATAGTCTCCATGTATTTGACTCAATAGATATTTGATCCATTCAACATAAAAATTCTTTGGCATGTGCATGATGTGTGTTAACCCTTTTATTTCTAGATCATGTCCATACTCTTCATTCAACATTAATTCCTCTTTATATAGTTCCTTGTAGGTTTTTATTTCATCCTCATCTCCAATTTCAATATATTTGAATTGACTAAATGATCTTATTTCTTTTGTCCACATGACTTTGCATGGTATTCGAGATAATGCTCTAGCTTCACTTACATATGTATTTTTTAGAGTACATAAAACTAATATTTTAGTTCATCCTCTTATAATCTGTCAACTAATACCATTCTCTCTATCTTTGTGAATTTTGTATGTTCCTTCGCTTATCTATGATTTAGAGTTTTTAGTGTTTGCAATTCAATTAATCTATCTGATTCCTTTCTATACAATGAATTAGATCAATATACAATAATATCTCCTTGGGCTTTGTTATTTATAGTAACTTTTAGGAATGTGACTTTTTCATAATAAGTTTCATTATATATAGTGATAAAATGTCCAACAACTATTGCAATAAAGCATTTATTGTAGGTTGACAATAGCTTTTTTTACCTAGAGTGAACTTAGTTCACTAATAGAAATCTTATACTTAATATGTTTTGTCAACTTTTCTATTCTCCTAAATATCATTGCATCTATTCTATGCTCTTGAATACTTCAGCTAAAAATTTGATTTAAAGGAATTTTCAAATGTTTCAATTTTTTTAGTGTCATTAAGCATTTAATTTCTTTCTTAGTTGGTAGATGAACTCCCTCCATCATTTGAAAGAGGGTCTTCCATTGGTGGTGTGTCAACTTCCTTCTTTCTCCATATCTTCTTCATGGCCTCTTTGACTTTGTCTTTATTTATTATTGTTTTTCCCTTAGTGTCATTGGTGGTAGTGTACTGATATTTTTAGTAGTAGGCATCATGACCAAACTTTGATCAAATATAGCATAGTAGAGCAAATGGTCTGGGACACGGTTCATATTTTTCTTCTAGATTTTCCTTTCTGTATTTTGATGCTTAATGTCTAGATTTTTAGCAATCAAAACATGTAACATAATTGTTTTCTTCTCTTCTCCAATAGTGAAATGATATCCTTATTTTTAGTGTCTTAGTTATGCATTCTTCAGGTTTGTGTCCATAGTGATTACATTTGTAACAATATCCATTGCAACTTTTCTCAAATGTTCTACTAATAGTTTCAGATCAACACTCAACAACTCTATGACCAAACTTGTTGCAATTATTAAAGTAACCATTAAAGAATGTGCTTTAGGAATAGTCACATTTTTTTCATCTACATAAATTTTCAGTATGACTATATGTTCCAAAATTATAGTAGGTAGGCTTGTAGGGTTTCTTCCCTTGTGTATCATTAGATTTTTTGGAAGTTTTTTGTCCAGATTTTGATGATTCTCTTATCTCTATTGTGTTGTTATTGGTATAACCCAATCTAGTAGTGTCACCTGGTCTTCTTTGATATTATACATCAATGTTCATCACACTTAGTTCATACTTTGCAAATCTAGCATTGTATTCTTTTTTACTTTTTAGGTTGTTATTTAGATATTCAATTTCATCTTGCAACTTCTAATTTTTCGCTTCCATTTGTAGAATCCTATCATTGATACTTCTTATTATATTGTATCTTTCTCATAATTCTTCAAGTTGTACTTGTAGGAGTAAGTCTTTGTCTTTAATTGTGTTTTCAATATTTCTCTTCTTAGTTTCCAGAATTCCTTTGGCACTCTCAACAATCCCATTATTTCTAGTAGTTATGTCATTCTCAAGGCTTGAAATTCATGTTTCCTTTTCATTTGACTGATTTTTTCAAGTAATTTTTTGTTCTTTTTGGATAGGTCTTGTATAGTTGCATCAACTTTCTTAAAATTGATAATGTCTTTTGATAGTTTTCCAAGATCATCAAGGCTCATTTGTAGTCTTTTTGTTAGTTCCTTTATTTTTTCAAATGATGTGTTTATGTTATGCTTAAGATCATGGATTTTTTCATTAGAATCTTCTAGGGATTCCACCAATTTTCTTTGATAACTGTAACTTCCCATCATTCCAGATCTAGTCTTAAGCTGTTAAAATTTTCTCTAGAGAACCAATGCTCTAATAGCAATTGTTGGAAAATATTAGGTAAGGTACTTAGAGGAGTGGGGGGGGGGTGGGTGAACTAGTACCATTGATATTTCACACTTATTCATCTTTCTAAACATAAACCAATAACCAGTAAACTACTTATACCAATAACTGTCTTGTCTTTTACCAATAGCTTCTATAATATTTAACTAATAACTGATAACCTATAAATTAAACATAAAAACATAAACATTCAAACACTTAACACAATATTTTAGTGTCATGGAAAACCATTGGTCAGAGGGAAAAAATATGGTGAGGATGATACCCACAACTCATCACTGTAGAAATAAGGTGTTTGGAGCTTACATAAATGTCATCTTCTAAATGACTTCACCCTATTAGGAGTGACTAATAGCCTATTAGGAGTATTGAAATTCTATTTAAAGAATACTATGTTAAAATATTTAATCCCACTTATATAGTGTTAACCTAGTTAAAGGATTTACAATAAGTTCAAGGATATAACTTCTAAGTCTGGTTAGAGACTTTGGTTAAGGGATTTCACAATCTTATCACTAAATAGTTAGGAATAAATAAATAAGAAATTTAAATTGTAGATGCTTTCTCCGAAATCTTGTCAAATATTGTTTCTCTCTTCCTCTTTTTTAGTAGTTGATCCTTACACTGCTCTTCACATCATTTTAACTATATCTCTATTTTTTTGCTCTTTATCATTAGGTCTATCTCTTTGTCTTTTGATCTCCTCTTATAATTGCTTGACCTAATTAGGGTTTCTTGATCTTCCATAAACTAATTTTCTAATTTGATATCATCCTCATTCATAACTTTTTCTTTTCTTTCTGTCGATGTAAAAGATGATCATAAAAATTAGAAAACAATGTACATATACTATTATCATAATTCAAAAGGAAACCAATGAGTACATTAAAATATATGTACCATGGAAGTGTCAAGACCAAATGATATGGCCGAAAGCATGGACCCCTCCACCTATGCCATCTCCTCCTCTGTCATCAACTGAACATAAATGTAATACATAAAAAGACATAAGTGGGAAATTATTATAAGGAAATTCTACTAAAAATAGGAACAATAAAATTTAAATACAATGTAAAAAGTGAATTGTTTACCCTTACCATAACAGTGGGAGTTTATGGCTCTGTAGGCTCCTAATGCACATCTTCATGAGTTGCTTTAGTGCCTATAATATGCTATTTAGAATCATCCCCATCGAAGCTAAAATTATATGCATCACTATTAGTCAGGGGACCAAAGCACAGATTCATGCATATAATGCAAGTGTGGGGCACACAAACATGTGAGCTCATGGAGGATGTCGAAGTGCTAGAAGCATCAGGATGAAGAGGCAAAAATGCCATGCTCTGTGTAACCAGTAGATCAGTCAAGGTGTGAATGGCTCAAATAGTTTGTGAGTCGGCCTCAGCAATAATATCTAGATGTTGCACTGTGGGAGGTGGTGAAATCTCGAGAGGGAGACATCTATGTAGGATTTCACCTATTGTGCCCATGGCTTGTCTTGCGGAGCACCTAAACCTATACCTTGGTTCGGTCTCATACCCCAATAATTCACCTTGTGACTGAGCACAAATTCAGCATACAATTTTTAATAAAATAAAATGGGACATCTAAATTGTGATGAGGTGGTCTATCAAAAACCATCCATCAATGGTCCCAAAAGTTCTCACGTATTACACTATTTGTGCACCATTTAATATACAACTTGGTTTTTTCATTGTCTACTATTAGAGCGGTTTTAGGATCCACAAAAATATTAGCTATGTCATGTTTTTTTTTATATTTAGGTTCATGATTTGATCATAATCAAGCCCATCGTCAAACTGGGCATGCATGGAATTGCACCAAAGAAGTGTAGCCCTATGTTGCTATTTAAGTTTCTCCATATTTTCAATAATTTAGTTTAATGTCTTAAACATGGGGCACAATGTGGGGATATTGGCATAGGTGGTTTGAAATCCTCTAAGTTCATTTAGATTATCTCCTATTAGATCTTCTAAATGGTGAGGGTTTGTGACTAGTATGTCTTCTAGAGGTGGGGGATTGTTGGGAGGTGGTTTTGGATTTTTTGCAGGATCATTAGGAGGGTTTTCTGATTCCATATCTGATAAAAATGAAAAAACAAATAGATAATTATAATGAATTTTAAAAAAAATACAAAAACTCATTGCTACCCTAATTTTCATATAAAAAACCATAAATTTCTATTTAAAAACAATTAAAACAATAAAAATTAGAAGCTTTCACATACCTGGTGATTTAAGAAAAATAAGATAGGGGATTTGGAAGTTGATATCTGATAACCCTAGTTGCTTTCACATTTTTACAATGAAAAAATGTTAAACGCGGTTGGGTACAGAGATATATATTTACTGGTAAATATCAGATATTGGATTAAGCCTTTTGCTTTGGATTTTGGCTTGGCCAGGTGTACTAACACCTAGACCTACTAAAAAGTCAACATATGCATTTGTGTGCTTTTTGACAAGTGAAAATAATTTTTTTTCACATCGCCACTTTTTGGCATACCATGATCCTGCACATACCCCAAACTTACCTCTTAAGCTTTCAAATTTTTCCCTCAGTACATTTGTATCACCATCATAGTGTAGTCCTTGATGTCTTCAAATTCAGGAAGATGCAATCTCCAACATTTCTTGATTGTGTTCCTATTTTTCTTTCATCTCCTTGGTAGTCATAGGTGAAGAAGGTGCAACATAGTCATGTTCAACATACTATTTTGCCGAATCACCAATACTAGCTAGATGCAGTTTCATCAAAATTTTTCATGTAGGGAAGTTTTCCTTGTTCAACTTCGGTACCTCCTTTTTATACATCTCGATCATTATCTTCAAGTACCTTTAAAAATTTTCTCTATAAGCACCAAGAGCACTGATGCCAATTGTTAATATGATTTAGAACAACAGGGAGGGGTGGTGAATCAGTTGTTTTTAGGTCCAAATGTACCAATTGAACATTCAAATACTTCAACAAACTCATACCTAATCATAAGCTCAACTCGGTCTCTAAAGAACATGTATCAAAAAACATATAACATGCAGTCCACTGTCCAATAGTATTTAACTTATAGAATATCAAAACATTCATAACAAAATATTCAAACAAGTATGACACTAGAATTTATAGTGGAAACCCAATTTGGGAAAAACCACTTTGTAACATGTTACCGATATTTTCACTCTTCTAAAGTGAGCTCGGTGAAAACCCAACCTTGTTAAAGGTATACAAACACACTATTAGGTGTCATCCTATTAAATGATTTCAATCACCCTATTAGGAGTTGCTTGGTCATAGGACTTGAGTACATTCCATTAGAATGCCACCTTGATTAAAGGATTTATCAATGACTATTAGGCCTATCAGCATGTGCAAAAAATTTCATGGCTTCATTGTCTTTCCCCTGGTCTTTGTATCAATTTTTAGGTCTCTGCCTTTAGCCCTAGTTCAAATTTTTGAAAAACTAGCCATTGGTGCAAAAACCCTATGAAAAACCATGACATTATTCTATTTTGATGTTACTTTTCATGGGTCACTTAAAGGTCCTAATTCGCATGTGCTTTATATTTTTGGTTGGCCCCATTTAAATTTTTCCTAAGTCTTTACCCCAGTGGCCTTTAATATTTTCCTATGTTTCGGTAGCCTTTATTTTCCCTAGGCCTAGCTCTGACACCATCTCCATCTAACAATGGGCATATCTTCTCAAGTGATGTGTCAGATGCATAAGATCTTGAGATGGCCATCAATTCTTTGTATGACGTAGCCTTTTTCTCATGCGGGTCCACTTGCCAGATATTTTGATTTGGAGGTTTTTTATTGGTCCACGTAGTATGAGGTGGAATCATGTTAGTGCAACCATTCTTCTTGGCTTTTAGATGGGTTAAGGTCCATTTTAATCTTGTTGTTGTCATTATACCATTAATGAAACAAGCTCAACTTTTAATGCAGTGGTATAGCGACAGCCGTTGATTCTCTTTAAGACTGCAGGTGGGTCCGATTACATGTAGGCATAGTTGGCACTATTTGATTCATCCATGTATTTTCACAGTGGCTTGTTGTTAGTGGGACCTAAGCTTTTGGTGTGTCAAAGGGTCCTGGTCTTGTTAGAGGATTGACGGTGGGCATGTCTTCACAAGGGATGTGTCAGATGTATGAGATTTTGAGATGACCGTTGATTCTGTTGAGTGACGTAGCCTTTTCTTTCATTGAGTCCACTACTACATGTTCTTAGTTGGAAAATGATGATTGGTCCAGGTGTGTTGAGGTGGACTTGTTAGTGGGTTCACCAGTCTCAGGGAAGTTAATAAACTGCAAGATCTAACGATTGTCATGATACCATTGATCAGAGATGCACGATGGATATGTCAGCGGTATGGCGATAGCCGTCGATCTTCACTAAAGGGGAAAGCCTTGCAGTGGGTCCTGTGTTAGTGGTGACTAGGTAGAGATAGAAAATGATGCAGTGACATGTGGAAGTTTGTAGGCGGGCCCAGGTGGGGTCTGGTGGTCTTGATAAAGTTTTAGTGGCCGACAAATTTTAAAGGGTTTTTCTTGTTTGCAAGATGAAACAGTGGTTCTCTAAATGTTTTAGCAATTTAGTGAACAAGCATTTGCAAAATTGTTAAACTTTCTAGCTAATAGATAAAGTTCTTCACGAACTAACAAAATTCTCTTGTCACCAATTTTCCAAATCTAGACCGAGGTCAAGTTTTTTCCTTTGTTCGCTGGTTCGCAAGGTTAAAGGTGGGTTAAGATTTTCATCCTGTGAATGAGAAAAGCATTGTTGTATAATCGCTAAATGTAAACTAGGATTCCTTGAAAGGTTAAATCATAAAAGACCTCGAAAAGGGAGGATCTAACAGCCATGACTTAAAGTTAGCCTGATTTTAAATTTAGACAGCCGATTTGCTGCTGGTGCTTGGAGATAACCGTTATCATTCAAATTCAAATTTTTGAAGGGTTTCCAGCGACAGGTAGTACCAAATTTTATGGTTTTAACAGCTTATTTTGATTGGTTTGGTGGGGCCTACTGTTGCAGTGTGGTCCAGGGTGTTCTTTGATCATCTGCAGGGGTTTGTACTATGCAGTTTTGTGCTCTAGGCCTGTTGTAGGTGGCTGAAACGGTTGATATTTTGGGATGTTTTTGTGATTCTCAATACCTTCTCAGTGAGATTTTCATGATTCAGGATCAGTCCAAGGCTTTTCTTCTCCTGGTTGCCTGGGTTTCTTCCCCTATAATTAATTTTTGACCATTTTCAATGGGTTTAGTGGTTGAAAACCTAACCCTAAGTCATCTGTAGCTTGTTGCATTCTCTTTGAGAATTTCGAGATGACTAGGGAGTATAAGTGGCAGGATTTGTTTATTTTGTGTGGGTTCCAAAACTTTCTTTGGTCCCAACTGGTTGTTAATGGTGTTTTACTAATAGAGGAGCTAGATTTTAGGTCTTTTCCTATCTTTGTGTTATTCTGATTATATATTGATTCTGAATATATTAATGAGAATGACATTGAGTTCCATTCTTGTATTTGTGTATGTCTTCTTTTTTCGGTTCTGAGCTCATATATGTTAGTGTCACAAAGTGTATTAACATATGGTAAACAAAGAGTATTGTGAAGTCATCTCTAAGTTGCTAAAAAAGTTAGGATTAAAATCTTTTAGGTGGGTTCAGTGAGTTTGCAGCCAAGCAAGAATTTGATGTCCTTGTGTCTGAGGGAGAGGGGTAATAGGAAAAGCACTTATCCAAGATTCAATTGTGTTTGAATTAAGGTATTTAGTGGACGTATGTAATTGGGTGACTCTTTTCCCTAGGTTAAGGCACTGGTCTAGCCTCTGGAGGCATTTCATTGTTGTCAACCACATACACACACATTCAAATGATAAAATCTTACATCATTTGGTAAAGAGTATATAGTTGTATATCATTTAGTGATTCCTTTTAAGAAGTGAATCAAGGGTACACCCGCCTGAGCATTGAGGCTCAAAGTGTAGGAGGATCTCTTTTAATCCTTGTTAATTGGCCCTCTTTCTTGTAGACTTTGGAGTGGTGATAGAGTCAAAGTGTTATTTAAGTTATCCATCAAAGTATAAATTTACAAGTGAAGATCAAAGGGAACTCCCAATAAAATGGTGACTCTACTGGGGAGAACAATAATGAAGCAATGTATCTGTTAGATCTTTGGTTGGGACTATATTGTAACATCAAAATCTTTTTTTGACTAGATAGATATAAAAGGTTGTAAGTGCACTCTTCTTTTTCTATTGTATTTAAAGTAAAGTTTTCCCATTTAGGTGGGCGGTGACTCAAAAAAGGTAAAAACCAATGCTATAAACTGTAAATCATGGATAAAAGAAGGAATACTAGGTCCTTTGTCAGAAAGAATCCGGAGGTTACTCTAGAACAATTGCCTAGACAGGAGAAGAAGAGTTGGATTAGAAGGAATGGTGAGTCTACTAGTTCTCCCATGAGAGAACAAAGAAATACTAGAGGTAGAGTACCGCATGTTTTCTCAAGTGAGTAAGGTTCATAGGATAGAGTTTCTAGATCAGATGGTGGTCGCTCTGGGGATAGATTTTATGATACCCTAGAAGCTGTATTTCAAGACAAGGGTCCATTGCCTATAGGTCAAGATAAACAAGCTAGAGAGATGGGTTTGAAGATTGATTTAAATCTTGAGGAAGATAATTTCAGAAGAGAACCCATGAGACCTAGGCAAGTCCACTTCCCATATCAAAATCTTTCTGATATGGATGTGTCATCAGGTTCTGATGATGTTATGGTAGATCCTGATGATTTAAATGCACTAAGGTTATAGTTGGTAGAGAAGGATGCCATACATAAGAGGTTACAAGAGGAGAGAGAGGTTGAGAAGGTGAATTCTCTAATAGAAAGATAGTCTCTCCTTAGAAAGATTAATGAAATGAAGGAGAGAAACAAGATGCTTTCTTCTGCTCCTAAGACTTTGTAGCATGATGTCTTTGGTGATCTTGAAGCTTTGAGGAGTGAGCAAGAACGCTTACTGCAAGATCAGGAATTTGATAAGGAGGGCCCTGTGGTTAGACAAGTTCAAAGTTATGTTCCTTTGCCTAAAGACAATGATGGAAATGAGATCACTAGGCCTGTTGTTGCGGCTGGTGAGAAAGGAAAGCAAAAGATGGTGGGACATCAAGCAAGTAGATCATTGACAATACCAGGGGTCCCACCACCCAATTCAAATAAGGACACAAAAATAGAGAGAAGAAGAAAAGAAGATGAGGACCTTGTAAGAGAACTTGAGAAGGCTAAAATTGAAGCTTCCATTGTAGAAAATAGAAGAAAGATCTAGTTCTTGAAGGCTTCATCAGCTAATGCTCTTGGTCCATTTGCTACTGAACTAGGTATGCCATCTATGACTACTACTATTCCACTTAGTAATGCTACTAGTAAATGTGAATGCTAATGTTGATCCTTGGGTTAACATTGGTTCAATTTTACAAAGAAGACCTATGCAACTAGAAGACTATAGGCAAATTAGTTTTGATGGAATTCCTAGCTACCCGAATGCTTTTCGAAATGATATAAGAGATAAGGTACATAAGGTTGCTGTTAATAAGGCTATTAGTTGTGAGGAGAATCTTAGGTTATTTTTTGATATGCTTAATGATTATGAGGTAGAGCATGAGGATGTAGTCATGAAATTATTTGTTCAATCTCTAATGGAGGATGCTAGAGATTGGTTTAAGAGACTTCTTGATAAATGTATTGATACTTGGGATTCCTTTGAGATATGTTTTAAGGAGTAGTATGGTGATAGGCCTAATGCTAGTTTCATGTTGAATGAATTCAATACCATAAGGAAAAATTAGAATGAGACTGTAGCTGAATTCAACATGAGATTTCAGAAGGGTATGCATAAGTTGTTCCAAGTTATGCGGTTAGATGACAATGTTTCTCTAACTACATATTTTAATGTGTTTGATGGGAAGATGGGATATTTTTTGAGGGACAAAGAACTAATAACTCTAAGGGATGCTTTTAGGATTGCTATCAATATTGAGAATAATATGAAGATATTAGGAAAGTTGGGTGGAAAGAGATGATCCAAAATTGTTTGGGGACAAGAAATATAAAAAGGAAAATGATAAGAATGTTGGAACTAGGAGGCAAGAGGAAGACAAATTGGATAAGGTGCTTAATGCATTGAAGGATTTGAAAGCACCTACAAATAGGAACACCAGTGCTCCTACTAATGAAAGGCCTTAGTTCAACAACAATTTCAACAAGCAGAATAGATTGTAGAACTACCCCTACAATACCCAATGGAATGATGACAAGCCTATTGTCCCTGCTGTAAGAGGAAACAATTATAGAGGTGTCCCTAACCCTCTACAAAAATCTTCAATAAATGTCATGGAGGACATACGTTTGTGTGTTGCATGCCAGTCCCCTCATTCTGTAGAGCATTGTGTGGTTGCACATTCTATGGCTGCAAATCAGGATTGTGACAATGAGGAGATAGATCAAGAAGAAGATCAAGATGATGTTGGATGCAACATGGCTTCTTCATATCTAGGATATGAAGATGATTATGATTTTGATGAAGAGGTAGATGTAAATGTGAAGAGACACAATCAGACCCTTTTTCATCAAGAGGTATTTTCTGATGATGAAGACATGTATAAGAAGACATGTAACATGAACTCTTCTTCTGAGCCAGTAAAATTGAGAAGATCTTCTAGAGAAGAGATGGATAAGACTACTGTAGAAATGATTGCTCAAGTGCAAACAAGAGGCATGGTGGAAAGGAATACAAATGAGAAAGCTACAGGAATGTTCATAAAGAGTACCAACTCCAAAGAGCCTGATGAAAAAAAATCAAAAGGTGATCACATGGTGAAATTTAAGAATGTAAAAGGTAAGAATTGTGAGCCTAAGGGAGTTGGATTTGAAAAATTTTCTAGTGAGATTGAGAAGCCAGTTAACATAATGGCTAAGGTTGAAAAAATGAGGATGGTCAATACACCTAATGTATCAAATAAGCAAAAGGATATTAAGGCAGTGCAGATTGAAATTCCTTCTTCTGCTCCTATTGATATGTTATCTATATTGTCCCAAATTACAATTAAGGTTCCGTTGTCAGAATTTTTGAGGATCCCTGAACACAAAGATAGAGCTATTGCATGGGTAGATAATGTTCATAAAAATGATTTTGCATGCAATGGATCTTAGGATAAAGCTTTCAAAGGTGTTGCTACTCAGGGAATTATGTCTCAAATTCCTCCAATATATTTGGACAGTTCCGTCAATGCCAGCCTTGAAAATATTGATCCATTCTTTTTAAGTGTTCTTGTGAATGGAATGAAGTTGAGGAATTGTATGATTGATAGTGGTGCCCCTAATACTGTCATGCCTTTCAAAATCATGGAGAAGTTGGGCCTAAAAGTTGATACAGTGCAAGGCAGATGTTATGCAATGGATCAGAGGGAGGTACTAGTTATGACAATGAGTGTTTTGGTGGTGGACATCCCTCCTCATTATGGGATGCTACTATCTAGAAGGTGCAGTGCTGCCATGGGTGGAAGTTTATAGTGTGATCTATCCTATGCCACTTTCAAGATTGATGATCAATTTGTCAAGATTGAATGAGAGCCAAGAGTATGCCACATGATTGAGAGAAATATTGATAATGAAACTAAATGTTTTGTGGATACTGATATTAATGCTTTTAGGGAAGAGATCCTTGTTGGAAATATTCAAGAATTAACCGAGTTACTGAGAGGGGAGGGGTGAATCAGTAACTCCAAATTTTCTTTCAATTACAGATGTATTTAACATGTAATTTACTTTAACCTTTGCATACAGAAAGCATGAAACTTAAGACCATTCACAATAATGACACATAGATTTGGTTACCCAGAAACCTTCCAAAAAGAAAGTAAAACTGGTGTGGGGATGAAACCCACAAAGCTTTAATACTGCAGAATAAAGTTGGCCGGTTAAGGCTTACAATTTGATCACTTCTGATGATCTGCCCTGTTAGGAGCAATAAGGATTGCTAAATCCACCCTGTTAAAAGATTTACAAAACATACAATGAAGTATGCACTTGGTAAAGAGATTTTACAAAAGACTGTTAAGTCTACCCGGTTAAAGGATTTATTACTGATTCACCTGTTAGGATGAAACAGTAGATCTCTTGCTTTGCAACTGGATTGCTGATTGAGATTCGCTGATGTACTGATCACCTTCTGTGATGAATTTGTGTTTGCTATTCCTTATACTGCTGAAGCCCTTTGTAATTCACTTATCTCTACCTTTCTTTCTTTTTCACATATATGATTCTTACATTTTTTTTTGCTCTTGACATTTTTACAACATTGTTTATATACAAGTCTTAAACAATTAATTACAATTACAATTACAAAGTCGGCTTGACAAATAAACATAAGTGCTACTAAGTCAGCCCAAGTATGGTTACACGGTTCCTGCAAACTAACTCGGTGACTTTCTGATACTCGGCGTCCACTGCATTACTCGGCATCGTCATGCACTCGGTAGAAGTGAAGGCACGGTTCATACTGATCACTCAGTAGGTTTTGAACTCGGTAAATACTGGTGACTCGGTAGACATGATGTTACTCGGTTTACACTGTCCTGTTCAGTTTGTACTAACTTGCTCGGTTTGCATTGTCTTGCTCAGTTTGCACTGTCTGCTCGGTTTGCACTGTCTGCTCAGTTTGCACTGTCTGCTCGATTTGCACTGTCTGCTCGGTTTGCACTGTCTACTCAGTTTGCACTGTCTGCTCTATTTGTACTGTCTGCTCAGTTTGCACTGTCTGCTCGGTTTGCACTATCTGCTCGGTTTGCACTGTCTGCTCGGTTTGTACTGTCTGCTCAGTTTGCACCCAGAATGCAAATAAGTGTTGTCACTAGTGGCAATTCTGCTTAATGCCAACAATCTCCCCCTTTGGTATTAGTGACAAAAACACTTATTGGCCAAAACTTATATACATGAATCATGCTGAGTTTTATTTTGATTTTTCAAAATTTGTCTTTGTTATAGGGCTTTATACATTATCTCCCCCTTTCAATGTGCTAACTGTTTCTATACAAATCTTCTTCTATACATATATCTCCCTCTATACATATCTCCCCCTTTTTGACGATAATGCCAAAGGTGTATATACAAGTTATTTATAGAGAGAATCCAAAATTTGATAGAAAATCAGAATGTACCTTCATTATTAGTGCCAGGGTTCTATCCCAACTTTCTTACAGAATCTTACATGTTTGTATTGCAATTTGGACTTCTGCAGAGAGTTCAATCATGTGATCTGCTATAGAGAACTGATTGTCATGAATCAATGTTTTGGAATGTTCAATGTGCTTATACATTGTATTCATGATGGGAAGGATCATGTGTTGGATGTCTAGCAGTGTGGACCGGATCCTTGTGTCTTCTTTCAGTAGATCAGACTGCATATTTGATAGGTGTGAGATTTTCATGTGATGAGCAGAGCTTGTACTTGGTTCAAGTTGCAGCTTTTGTATGCTAATCTTCATATCCTCATCCATTTTATTCATTTTATCCTTAACATCCTTTGTGAACTCGGCAATATTGCACAATCTGGCCAAAAGAGAGGTAGCATTCGAATAGATAGATTCAATGTTTGACAAAACTGAAGACAATTCTACTTGGTTAATAGCTATGTGCTGAGCAATGTGCTCAAGCACTTTATTGTTGAATCTCTTCTCGGCTCTTTCAACTAACTTTTCTGTCCCAGATGAATCCTCATTGTATTTATTAACTGCTTCTGCTAATTGTAGCAAAACATGTTGGGAGGAGTCTACTTTAATACCTAATGCATTAGACAAAATGTCCTTAGCATCCTTGATGATTTGATATTCCTTGTCTCTCTCCTCTTTAAGCTTCTTTTGTTTTGCTTTCCTTTGGAGGATCTCACCTATATTTTACATTTGGTTCGCTGATAGATTTGCAAAATCCAATGTTGGAATCTCTATTTTGTCATCTAGGTCTATATCCTCTACTACATTCTTACCCAAGAATTTTATACTCGGTAGAGCCTTAGGCTTATCTGTACTTAATGCCTTGGTAGTAGTGATAGTAGATATAGTAGGCCTGGCTATAGAGACTGGTATACTTTCTACTGGAGAACTTAAAATATTTACACTTGAAGATTCAAAAACTTGAAAACTTACTGCTGGAAAACTTGATGATGCGGGAGACTACAACTCGGTAGAAGAAATGGTAGTTGCTTCTGTTTTTGCTATAGATGATTGGACAAATGTTGAAGTTGTCACAACCATGCTTGAAGGTGTCTCCGGGCTGGATGTAGAAACTTTTACTGGAGAGGTAGGAAGGGATGCAATGACTTCTACTGCTATCCTCACAGTATCATCTACCTCAGTGTCTTCTTCTTGTTCATCACTGTCATCTTCAATATCTTTTATTATTACTATTTCAATACTCGGTTGGTGAAGGTGGTATATGTTCTTCCATGTAGCATTTGCAGCCTTCACAACCGATTCAATATTGTTGATCAGAATCAAACAAGTATTGAACTTTAATGTCATCTTACTTTCATTTTCTTTTAATGCCTTCTTTACTTCATCATTTTTCAAGCTCGGCATTAACTGTCTCGGGGTTTGATCAAATATGTCTATCACAGTTTGCTTTGCATTGCTCCATCTCATTTTTATTGGATTTAATAAGACAGCTGGAACCTGTGGGGCTATTTCTTCAAGAGAGTATTTCCACTATCCCATCTTTTCAATAACAGCATCTTCTATTTCCTTCTGTTCTATTTCCGATCTGGTTTCATATTTAAAAGATTTTATGTTACTTACTCCAAATCCTGATCCGTCTCTAAAGAGTTTGATCTTTTCTTGAAAGTTTAGAGGAGGCCTTTTGAATACTATGTCTTTATCTGCCTTTTCTGCCTTGTCTGCCTTGCCTCTTGCATTTCTCCTTGTAAATACAGCAGTGGGAGGCTTAGGTGCCTTAGTGATAAATACCTTTCCTTTCTTCTTTGCAGGTTTTGGTTCCTCTATTTTCTCATCCTTTTCTTCTTCTTCTTCATCTTTTTCTTCTTTGTCCTCGGTTATCATTTGCATTTTGGCTATCTTCTTCTTTCCTTTGTTTACCGCCTGTGGAAGCTTTATGCTTAGTTCAATTCTCACCTTAGCTTCATCATATGTTCCAAAATATGGAGCTTTGGGATTGACAGGCTGATTAAGAAGAGCTTCAATGATATTCTTAGTTTCATCAATATTTACCTCATAAGGAAGAGGTTTTACATATACAGTCCTCGGTTTAGCTGCTTGAATATATACATTATCACAATCCACCATAAAACAAATGTCATCTTTGTAATCTTCCACCAACTTCTATGGAATCCGGAATCTGTCATTCATTTTCTCTTTGAAAGACTCAAAATAATTATCCATGATGCTTTCAAAATTTTCACCCATTTCTGAGATGTATTCATTTATTTCATAAAGTGCTGGCACATCTTTTCTCCATACAACTTTTCCTTTAGAAGGGAAGAATTTCTGAACATAGAAGAATAAACAGACCAATAAGGATCCAAACTTACATGGATTGTTTTTGGAAGTTTGAATGCTTTCCATGTTTTTGTTAAACTGCTTTAACAATAAGTCTGCTAGGTCAAATGTTAAGTTATTCTTGACCACTTTGTATGCTAGGTCGATAGCTTCATAGGAGACACTAATCTGTCGACTAGAACTGTAAATCTTATGGGCAATAATGTGTGTACCAAACTTTAGTTCAGCATCGATAATGCTGCTAACTTTCATGCCTCTACCGTCCCACTCGGCTAGGGTTTTCTTCTCTAGTTCCGTCCGACCTAGGGTTTTGGTAGTTTTTGCTTTGTTTAACATGGGAAGACCGGTGATTTGATGAATCATCTTCTTTGTGATCTCTATGGGTTGCTCAAGCCAAATCTTGCCATCATGTACACGGCTGAGAATGTATCTAACCCATTTATCTTGAAAGTTTCGAGGTAGATGTGCAATGTGAACTAAACCTTTATCTTCCAGATGTTTGTGCTCGGGTTTCAGAATACCATCCACACATAGTTCTTCACGCATAGTATCTAATTCTAGGTTCCCCATTTCATGAATTGAACAGTTGAAATGATTGCGGATATCGTTAATAAGTAGTACCTTAGGAGGAATCTGAGATTGAGCTCCATTCAGATCTAGGGCTGTTGCAATTGCGGGCACGATCTTGAAATCTGGTGCTTTCCATTCCCCTTGGACTAACATATTAGATCCTTTCTTCGCTGAGGTGCTGGATGATGCCATGGTAGGTCACAGAAAATTCCTTTCGCAAAAGTATTGAATCGCTGGGTTGCTCTTGAAATTTTCTGCTCTCAAAGTGCTAAAGGTTCGTGGTGAAGAATAAGTTCGATTACTTGCCTTTTGTTTACAACTCTGTCATTAATGCTCAGTACAAATTAGGGTATGAATTTCAACAGACTGTCACCCACTAAGAATTAATTTCTGGGTAAAGACTTCGCAACTCGGTGAACTCAAGAATTCATATTGCTCCGACCTCGCTCGGTAAAGACAGATACCGACCTTGCTCGGTGAAGACTGATACCGACCTTGCTGTGATCTTACTGCATCTTGTATGCTGATTTAGATCTTTCTTTTAATTCAGTTCTGGAACTGCTTGAGATTGGTCTATGAGAATACAGTTCCAGTGCTTTCTTGGAAATTTAGTTTGAGTCGGTAGAGCCATCCATTCCATTACTTGGACTGGATTGCTTGGTAGATTTAGGAATCCATTTTTGTCTCACCTGTTTCCTGACCTTAGTTGCTTCATTCTTCTTTCCATCTTCAACTTCACTAGCATTCATGCAGTTTCTAGCTATGTGACCGAGTTTAGTGCATTTGAAGCATCTTACGGTAGTGTCTCTTTTCCTTAGATGATGTTTTATGCAATTCATGCCAATGTGTCCATATTCTCCACAGTAATGACATCTACACCAGGTGTTGTAGTCCCATCCAAACATTGCTTTCATAATTTGTTCTGCTGGATTAAATGTCTTGGATCTACACTCGGATGCCTTGTGACCTTGTTTGTTGCACTTGTGACAATTACCTCTGAATCTTGGTTTTTCCTTGCATTCATTTGCTTTGTGACCAGGTTGATTGCAGCTGTAACATTTTCCATTGAATTCTGCTTTTTCATTGTTCCAACATTTATTTGAAGTATGTCCTATTTTACCACAATGATTACAAGTAGGTTTTTGATTTCTTTGAGTACCTTGCTTAGAGGATTCGCCTTCTCCTTTGTATCCAAGTCCTGCTTTTCATTTTTGCCTATGAAGATTTCGCTCCTACAGCTGATTCAAGTCTTCTTGACTTTTCATCATTCCTTCATTGATTTGTTTTTCAGCGTTTAGGTCATCCACCAATCTTAGATTGATTTCCTTTTCAAATCTTAGTTCTTCTCTTGTGCTTTCTATTTCTGATCTTAGATTCAGAATTTCCTCATTTGTATGAGAGATCTGATCAATTAGGTTTTCTAGCTGAAGGGTTTTATTTTGGACTTCAATGTTCCTTCCATCTAATTCATCTTTCAACTTGTTTCTTTGTTCCAAGATCTCACAGAATCTTGTAGAGTGTAGCTCTTGTTCTCTTTTTAATTTTCTCACTTCTTCCTGCAGAGACCCATTCTTTTCTAGGAGTTCTTTGACAGCATTGTTTGCTTCATCTGAGCTATTTGAGGGAAAAAGATCTTCAATCTTTTCTTCAATGTAATTCTGATCATTCATCTGATTTGCAAGTTCCTTCCTTCTTCTTAGGGACTGGGAAAGATGTTCTTTTGCTTCTTTGAGTTTAGCTATGGCCATTTCTAGATCTAGCTTTTCATTTTCAATCACCTTGTTCAGTTTGAATACCTCCATTGTCCTGGATCTTTGCTCAAGCTAGTTAAGCTTTGTCTTGAGAACCAATGCCGCTCTGATACCAATTGTTGGAAATATTCAAGAATTAACTGAGTTACTGAGAGGGGAGGGGTGAATCAGTAACTCCAAATTTTCTTTCAATTACAGATGTATTTAACATGTAATTTACTTTAACCTTTGCATACAGAAAGCATAAAACTTAAGAGCATTCACAATAATGACACATAGAATTGGTTACCCAGAAACCTTCCAAAAAGAAAGTAAAACTGGGGCGGGGATGAAACCCACAAAGCTTTAATACTACAGAATAAAGTTGGCCGGTTAAGGCTTACAATTTGATCACTTCTGATGATCTGCCCTGTTAGGAGCAATAAGGATTGCTAAATCCACCCTGTTAAAGGATTTACAAAACATACAATGAAGTATGCACTCGGTAAAGAGATTTTACAAAAGACTGTTAAGTCTACCCGATTAAAGGATTTAGTACTAATTCACCTGTTAGGATGAAACAGTAGATCTCTTGCTTTGCAACTAGATTGCTGATTGAGATTCACTGATGTACTGATCACCTTCTGTGATGAATTTGTCTTTGATGTTCCTTATACTACTGAAGCCCTTTGTAATTCGCTTATCTCTGCCTTTCTTTCTTTTTCACATATATGATTCTTACATTTTTTTTTGCTCTTGACATTTTTACAACATTGTTTATATACAAGTCTTAAACAATTAATTACAATTACAATTACAAAGTCGGCTTGACAAATAAACATAAGTGCTACTAAGTCGGCCCAAGTATGGTTACACGGTTCCTGCAAACTAACTCGGTGACTTTCTGATACTCGGCGTCCACTGCATTACTCGGCATCATCATGCACTCGGTAGAAGTGAAGGCACGGTTCATACTGATCACTCGGTAGGTTTTGAACTCGGTAAATACTGGTGACTCGGTAGACATGATGTTACTCGGTTTACACTGTCCTGTTCGGTTTGTACTAACTTGCTCAGTTTGCATTGTCTTGCTCGGTTTGCACTGTCTGCTCGGTTTGCACTGTCTGCTCGATTTGCACTGTCTGCTCGGTTTGCACTGTCCACTCAGTTTGCACTTTCTACTCAGTTTGCACCCAGAATGCAAATAAGTGTTGTCACTAGTGGCAATTCTGCTTAATGCCAACAATCCCTATACTTGAAAATGAACCTATTTTGTCACCTATCTCTATTGAGATAGGTGTTGATTCTATGAAGGGTGATTTTTGGGTAATGTACTTTGATGGTGCAAATTGCAAAGATGGTGCAGGAGCAGGTATCTTACTTACTTCTCTTGATGGAAACACCTACAAATTTTTTTTCACATTGAATTTCTTTTGTACCAACAATATAGAAGAATATGAGGCTTTGTTGTTAGGACTGAGGTTGGCACAAAAACATGGTATTAAATGCTTAAGTGTTGTTGGTGATTCTGAGTTGGTAGTGTCCCAAGTCAGGTCAATATATGCTTCCAAGAACAAAAGGCTAAAACAATATAGGAATGCAGTTTGGGATTTGATTGTGCATTTTGATGCCTTCAATATTGAGTGGAAGGATAGGAGTAACAATAAGATGGCTAACTTGTTAGCCAATATTGCAATCAATCCCAATGATATTACATTTTCTAGTATCTCTAAAGTTGAAATTCAAGCTAGGCCTAGTATACCAGACAATATTGAGAATTAGGAAGTTTTTGATGATGATAATGATATTTTGAAATTTATGAGTTGTGAAGATCAGTATCATGGTCAGGAATTTGATTGTTCAGCCTTAGTTGAGTTAGTAGAAGGAAGGGAGGTTATCTTTGGCAATGAGGTCATTCAGCTTAGAACTAACAAAATGCCCAAGGGGCTTGTTGTTTTGGAGACTATCTTTGATAACCAGGATAGGGGTGTGAGACCTACCAGACAGTCATACTATTACTATTATGTTTTCCATGCTTTCAGTACTTATTTTACAGACATACTAGACTTTTGAGAAACCTAAGTATTTGAGGATCTCTTGAATCCTATATTATATGTTTGGTACTTGATTATGTAATCAGGGTACACTCGAGATACTACATGTCATGTTTCAGTTTCAGTTACGATTATGTTACATATGATGTTTTAAAACTATTGGGAAGAAAAGTTGGTTTAGGAAACCAAAGTTGTGCTTAATGGATTGATTTACAGACATAGTTTTAAACCAAGTAGTTTTGATGTATTATGTTTATATCATGTGAATTGGACCTACTGATGTGTGCATTGAGTGTGTAGGATAAGTTGACCATGGATCTAAATGTGGGGATCCAGTATTGGAACCTATATTTATACCGTGCATTCCAAGGTCCTCTTTGTATAAAGAGATGTGGACCTCATTGTGTAGTCTTTTATTCATATATGTGGTTTGCATGAGTGTATCTAATTTGGCAATTGTCTATGTGTATTAGCCATGTCTATTGTTTTATTTAATGTGGTAAATTTGGCAAATTGTGGCTTAAGTGTTGGCATGGTTAAGTATTTTAATATTGTATGGGTCAAGGGCTTGACTAGGGTGTAACCTTAGGGTAGGATCAACTAACCTTGGGTTGAGAAGTTTCTAGAAGTCAACAAAGACCAGAAATCCGTGTATAAACTTTAGGTGGGGTTTAAGAGGGTCTTTTGGGCTCCCATAGGCTAACTGGGGTCATTTTTAGCTACCCAGATTGATACCTTAGGGGTTAGGGGTCATTTTCAACCCATTAAGAGCCTTAAAACTCATTACTGACCCCTCTAAAGTCAAGGTTTTCATTTTGCACGAGATTGAAGAGTTGTGAGGTTTTCGTTAACCTCTCTCTTCTTCCCAAACTTGCATTCAACTCTATTTATGGTGAAGGAAGGCAAGTGGGAAGAAGGGAATGGAAGTTTCTTCCTCTCTTTTGATTGGCTCCTAGATTTTAGGAGGTTTGCCTATTTAGGAGAAACTTGGAGTAAGGTTTTAGTTGATCACCCACTCTCTAGATTTGGAGACCACTTGTTGGAAAAAGCTTAGGAGAGAGGCTAGCTTTGGAAGGAGTTCAAGTTTTTTTTCAAGATTTCAACTTTTGCTTGGATCAAGGGAGGCCTTGTGCTATTTTTTTTATTTCTTGCATATGTTTGAGCTTGGAGCTCCATTAATGGAGTCCATGGCTTTTTATGGTTCATGTTGTAAAATTTATGTTTTGTAAAAATGTTGTTTTTACTTTGTGATCTCGTTTTGGGATGGGCTTCTTCAAGGTTTACTCACCTTAGGGAAGGTGGAGTAACCTTGAAGGGGGTAGTAGGATGTAGACTCAGGATGTGTAGAGTCTCCCATGTGTGGAGGGATAAAACATGGGGTTCCACGATACCCATGATGCCAAACATGGCCTACGGGCACCTGAGGGGCATAAGGAGAGTTAGATTGTATCTCTTGGAGATTGTCTTCCCAAGTCCATGTGTGGCTTGGGATATTTGTATCTTGTTCTGGCTTCTCCACCTGGTAGTCCACCTCTACCCCACTTTCAGGAAGGTCTCTTGGAGGCCTTCCTCTTGTAGAAACCCTGTTGGGATTATGACTTAAATGTATTTGTGTATGGATGTTTTTCCTTCATGCTTGAGTGTCTGTTTGTACCTCGTTCCAGTTCTGATCCCCTAGCTCGGGGGTGGCCTTGAAAAGGCCTAGGTTGGGAGGTGAGCCTCCATGGTCAACCTCACTCTATCAGGTACCCAGCTGGATATAGGAGCTGGTAATATTGTTGAGTTTGAAATTCAAAATTGTAAAATTTGTTGTAACCTTGCATTTCAAGTGATGTTTGAAATTCGGAAATCGGAGATTTCCTTGTAAATCATACATTTTAAATTTGTAAATTTTATTGTTATTTAATGTATTGAAAATGAAATTATGCATTAAATTTTGGGTTTAATGGATTATGAAGCAATTTGGACATTTAAATGTCATTTTAATTGGACAAACTCCATGATTGTCTATGGCATCATTATGCATATTATAGATTATAGTGTTATAAGGTATATTCAAATTCGATAGTATTGAATTATCTTAATCTTACTTGTATTACGATAATTTAAATAAATAAATTATAATGTTATATTGTGAAATGTTATTTTAAATTTATATTTTGCACTTAGAAAATTTCTTGAAAATTATCAAAAAATAAAAAGGCCTAAACCGAAATTTTGATTCCTACAAGTTGTTTAGCCGCTTAATATGAATGCAATTATGTAATTTAATTTTAAAAATAAATTCTCTACATACTCGCTGTTTTGAAATTCAGGAAATTAAATTTACACCAGCAATTATAAAAAAAAAGAGAGAATATAACAAGGGTGTTATTATTATTAAGTATTCGGTGTTTCAAGTATATTAGATAAATTGAATTTTATCAAGATTGAATTGTATTTAGTAAAGTCTAAGTCATTATAGGGAACTTAAACTTATTTTTAGATAGATTTTGTTTTAGAATTAAATTCAACTTTTATTTACATTTAAATTAGAATTAGTAACTCCTAATTCATTCTAGACGTTTCAATGTTAAGATTGGGTTAAACCTATTAAAGAACTTATTTTAGCTTATTATTTTTTTTAAACATTTGAACACATTGGCTTAAACAAATTAGATTAAAATATTGTAATGTTCAGATTATGATGTGTTGCATTAGATTTATTTCTCCATACTTTGTAACTATGTAAATGGGACAATTATATATTTGGAGTTAATTAATTAGAATATCGAACTTTTAGGATAACTCTAACTATTGAACTAGGGAACGTTATAGTCATCTTAGGGTTTTATTTCTTCTTCCTTTAGTCAAACCTCAAGTCAATTTGACCTTAATGGTCATGTTGACCATTTTGTGCATAGTTGACTTTTTGGTCAACCCTTGGTCAAACCTAGGGCATTAGCCTTGGTTTGCATGCACAAATAGTCTATGTTATGTTTTAAACCTTAGTAGATCATCGTTGGTCATATTTGGGCATAGTTGACTTTTGGTCAAACATTTGTCAAACCTAGGTCAAACACCTCAATTTCCATGCCCAAGTATTTTTCATTAATTTTTGAACCTTTTTAACTTTGTGGCACATTGTTCGATACATGGTTGACTTTTTGGTCAACTTTGGTTGACTTTAGTCAACTATCTCAATTTGCGTGCTAGTTGAAGCATGCAGTTTAGGAAACCCTATAGGATAGCTTGGAAGTTGTTCGGTGAAGTTTGACTTTTGGTCAAACTTGGTCAAACTTGGTCAAGCTTCTCTAGTTTGACCCTTGTGATCAAGTCTCTAATCAATTGGACCTTAACAGACTTGTTGGTTGTCTTATTACATAGTTGACTTTTTAGTCAAACCTTGGTCAAATGCCTCAATTTGCGTGCCCAACTCTTCTTAGATGCATTTTATTTCCTTTTAGCTTGGTTGTGCATATTTTAGTGATGGTTGACTTTCGGTCAACTCTAGTTGACTTTTAGTCAACTATCTTGATTGACATGTCAGTCGAAGCTAATAGTCTAGGGAACCTTTTAGCTTTGTTTAGGAGCTGTTTGATGAAGTTTGGATTTTGGTCAAACTTGGTCAACTTGGTCAACCTTCTATGGTTTGACGTTTGGGGTTTTGTCAGACCCTTCGATATTATCAGTTGTTTATTTTTTTTCTCTCTACACCATTTTGTGTAAACATAAGATCTTGTGCTAGTTAGTGTACTCTTCTTAGTTGCGTAAGAGTGATTATTGGTAGATAGTTAGTAGGTTTTAAAAAAAATTGTAATTGTGTTTTGCTCAACTTTTGGGCATGACATAGGGTTCAAAAGAATATCAAAGGAGAAGATCACGCTAATCTAGAGGAGATAAATCTTGGAACACATGAGGCACCTAAGAAGGTATACATTGGTAGAGATATATCTCAAAAGGTAAAGAAATCTTTAATTGAGTTATTGAGAAAATTCAGGCATGTTTTTGCATGGTCATATGATGACCTAAAGGTTTATAGAGAAGATTTTTTTCAGCATATTATTCCATTGAAAGAAGATGCTAAACCTTTCCAGCAAAAACAAATGCCTATTAATCCCACTTTGGCACCCAAGATGCAAGAATAATTGATGAAGCTGAGAGATGCTAGAATTATCAAGCCTATAACGCACTCTTCTTGGGTGTCAAACCTTGTATCTATAAGAAAGAAGAATGGTGACATCAGGCTTTGTGTGGACTTTAGGAATTTGAACATCAGCTCATTAAAGGATAACTATTGTCTGCCCAATATGGAAGCTATGTTGCAGAGAGTAACCAGATTAGGATTGATGTCTATGATGGATGGTTTCTTTGGTTACAGTCAGGTCATTTTTAAGGAATCAGAATAATTCAAGATAGCTTTCACTACACCTTGGGGGACATATGTTTATGTGAGAATGCCTTTTGGTCTCACAAATGCTAGTGCTACTTTTCAAAGGGCAATGGATGTTGCCTTTTTAGATTTTATAAATAATTTCCTTGTTGTATATCAAGATGATCTAACTGCCTATTCCAAGAAGGAAGAAGACCATTGTACTCATTTAGAGAAAATATTTGTGAGGGCCTTGGAATTTGGCATTTCTTTAAACCCAAGGAAATGTGCATTTGGTGTTATTGAAGGTAAGTTGCTTGGCCACTTAGTTGGGAAGCAAGGAGTAAGAATTGACCCTGAGAGGGTAGCAGCCATTGATAAAATTCAGAGACCAAAGAATGTTAAAGGGATTCAGTCCTTCTTTGGCAAGGTCAATTTATTAAGCAGGTTTGTGAAAAATTTTGCAGAGGTTACTAGACCTATTTCTAAGATGTTGAAGAAGGGATCTGCAATCAATTGGGAGGGTGAGCCTGATGAGGCTTTCAAAAATATCAAGCAGGCTATCAAAGATGCACCAGTGCTTAAGGCACCTGATTATAATGTCCCAATGTATATCTTTTCCTTTGCATCTTTTCACACTATTGCTACAGTTTTGTTACAAAAGAATAAGGATGTTTTTGAGCAGCCTATTGCATTTTTCAGTAAATCCTTGCAGGTTGCAAAATTGAAGTATGACATAAATGAAAAATAGGCTTATGCACTTGTGAAAGCAATCAAGGATTTTAGGTGTTACTTGATGGGGGCAGTTGTGATTGCTTTTGTGTGAAGAGTAGCTGTGAAGGATATTCTCTCATAGCAAGAGGTGTCTGGAAGAAGATGTAGATGGATCAATAGGATCTAAGAATTCAATGTTGAGGTCTAGATTACTAAGTTGGTTAGAGGACAAGGATTGGCAAGACTGATGGCTCAATCCAATCTTAATGCAAATCAGGTAAATCATTTTGAAATTGATTATACATGTGATATGGATGATTGTTCTTGGCATCAAGATATCATTTATTACTTGAGAAACATGAGATGTCTAGATAACATGAATGATAATCAGAAGAGGACATTGAAATTACAAGCCATCAAGTATGTAATTGTGAAATGTAAATTGTATAGAAAGAATTTAGATTGCATACTTTTGAAATGTGTTGATGAAGATCAGGCTAACAAGTTGTTGAGAGAAATGCATGAGAGAGTTTGTGGTGGGCATTATATGGGTAAAACAACTACTCATAAAATCCTGAGAGCAGGATTCTAGTGGCCCACAATCTTCAAGGATGCAGAACAATTGGTGAGGAGGTGTGATGCTTGTCAAAGGTTCTCTGGTAAGCTTAAATTTTCAAGCAATGTGCCATTAAAACCAGTAGAAGTTCAGGCTCCTTTCCAACAATGGGGAATTGATTTCATAGGGGAGATACCAAACAAGTCTAGTGGAGGACACTCATGGATCTTAGTTTCCACTGATTACTTTAAAAAATGGGTAGAGGCTATACCTATAATAAATGCAACTAGTAAGGTGGTAATTGATTTTTTGATGAATAATATTGTTACAAGGTTTGGATGCCCTGAGAGAATAGTAAGTGATAATGCAATGTGCTTCAGGTCTGCTGAATATAAGGACTTTTGCAAAGGTTTAGGAATCAAGATTTATAATTCCTCACCTTATCATCCACAAGGAAATGGTCTGGCAGAATCTACTAAAAAGAGTTTGACTAAGATTTTAAAGAGGATTATTGAAAAAATAAGAGGGCATGGAATTCAAAGCTTCCATTAGCTCTATCAACTGATAGGGTAACTGTGAAGAGGGTAATTGGTTGCACACCATTTGACCTCGTATATGGAATTCATGCCAGAATGCCTTAGAATAATCTATTGGAAATGTACAAATTTGTTCAATTATATGATGATGACATAGATGATGAGATGCAGATGACAATTGAGGACCTCATTAGGTTGGATGAGACTAGAAGAGAGTCAGCAGCAAGAAATGCCAGATTGTAGTTGCAAGTTAAAAATTTATATGATAAAAAGACTGTTGAAAGGAAGTTTGAGCCTGGTGATTTGGTGTTAGTTTGGAATGCCAGATTGGAGGATAAGGGAAAACATGGTAAGTTTGATCCAATTTGGCTAGGGCCATATCTGATTCATAAGAAATGGGGCAAGATTCATACATTGTGAAAGAATTAAATGGTGAAGTTCAAAAATTGCCAGTTCATGGACAATTCTTGAAGAAATACTTCAATTGAAGGTATTTTATTTCCATGAACAGTAGTTAGGTTTGTACATTTTGTAAATTCTATAAATGGCTTCTTGCTCCTACCCTATTTTGTCCTGGTCTATTAGTTTTTGGTCCTATTGCCTATTATGCCTTGCTTGTTCCCTGTTGTCTGCAAATTTTCCAGTGGGATGGTTTTCTTTAAACTAATGATTCTAAGTCCTTGCTATGCCTATAGGAGGCATACATCCCCAGACAGATCCATTGTTAGGACATGCAAAAAATTTCATGGCTTCATTGTCTTTCCCGTGGTCTCTATATCAATTTTTAGGTCTCTGCTTTTAGCCCTAGTTCAAATTTTTGAAAAACTAGCCATTGGTGCAAAAACCCTTTGAAAAACCCTAGCCTTATTCTATTTCGATGTTACTTTTCGTGGGTCACTTAAAGGTCCTAATTTGCATGTGCTTTATATTTTTGGTTAGCCCCATTTAAATTTTTCCTAAGTCTTTACCTTGGCGGCCTTTAATATTTTCCTATGTTTCGACAACCTTTATTTTCCTTGGGCCTAGCTCTGACACCATCTCCATCTAATGGTGGGCGTATCTTCTCAAGCGATGTGTCAGATGCATAAGATCTTGAGACTGTCATTGATTCTTTGTATGATGTAGCCTTTTTCTCATGTGGGTCCACTTGCCAGGTATTCTGATTTGGAGGTTTTTTATTGGTCCACATAGTATGAGGTGGAATCCTATCAGTGGGACCGGTCTTCTTGGCTTTCAGATGGGTTAAGTTCCATTTTAATCTTGTGGTTGTCATTATACTGTTAATGAAACATGCTTGACTTTTAATGTAATGGTATAGCGACAACCATTGATTCTCTTTAAGACTGTAGGTGGGTCCAATTACAGATAGGCATAGTTGGCGCTATTTGATTCATCCATGTATTTGCACAGTGGCTTGTTGTCAGTGGGACCTAAGCTTTTGGTGTGTCAAAGGGTCCTGGTCTTGTTAGAGGATCGATGATGGGTGTGTCTTTGCAAGGGATGTGTCAGATGTATGAGATTTTGAGATGACCATTGATTCTATTGAGTGAAGTAACCTTTTCTTTCAGAAGGTCCATAGGTACGTGTTCTTAGTTGGTGAATGATGATTGATGTAGTTGTGCTGAGGTGGACTTGTCAGTGGGTCCGCCAGTCTTAGGAAAGTTAATACACTACAAGATCTGATGATTGTAGTGATACTGTTGATCAGAGATGCACGATGGATATGTCAGTGGTATGGTGACAGCCGTTGATGTTCACTAAAGGTTAAAGCCTTGCGGTGGGTCCTGTGTCAATGGTGACTGGGCGGAGATAGAAAATGATGCAGTGACATGTGGTAGTTTGTAGGCAGGCCCAGGTGGGGTCTGGCAGTCTTGATAAAGTTTTAGCAGTTGACAAATTTTAAAGGGTTTCAATTGTTCACAAGATGAAACGATGATTCTCTAAATGTTTTAGCAGTTCAGTGAACAAGCATTCATGGAATCACTAAACTTTCTGGTGGATAGATAAATTTCTTCATGAACTGATGATAGTCTCTTGTTGCCAGTTTGCCAAATGTGGGACTGAGGTCAAATTTTTTCCTTTGTTCGCTGGTTCGCAAGGTTAAAGTTGGGTTAAGATTTTCATCCCATGAATGAGAAAAGCACTATCGCATAATTGCTAAATGTAAACTAGGATTCCTTGTAAGGTTAAATCATAAAAGACCATGAAAAGGGAGGATCTAATGGCCATGACTTAAAGTTAGCTTGATTTTAAATTTAGACCGCCAATTTGCTGTTGGCGCATAGAGATAACTGTTATCATTCAAATTCAAATTTTTGATGGGTTTCTAGCGACAGGAAGTATAAGAATTTATGGTTTTAACAACTGATTTCAATTGGCTTGGCGGTCCAAGCTGTTCTTTGATCATCTGCAAGGGTTTGTACTATGCGGTTTTGTGCTTGAGGCATGTTCTAGGTGGCTGAAAGGGTTGACATTTTGGGATGTTTGTGCGATTCTCAGTACCTTCTTAGTGAGATTTTCATGATTGAGGATCAGTCTGGGGCTTGTCTTCTCCTGGGTGCCTAGGTTTCTTCCCCTGCAATTAATTTTTGACTATTTTCAGTGGGTTTAGTGGTTGAAACCCTATCCCTAAGTCATCTGTAGCTTGTTGCATTCTCTTTGAGAATTCCAAGATGACTAAGGAGTATAAGTGGTAGGATTTTTTATTTTGTGTGGGTTCCAAAACTTTCTTTGGTCCCAGCTGGTTGTTAATGGTGTTTTACTGATAGAGGAGCTGAATTTTGTGTCTTTTCCTATCTTTGTGTTGTTCTGATTGTATATTGATTATGAATATATTAATGAGAATGCCATTGAGTTCCAATCTTGCATTTGTGTATGTCTTCTTGTTTCGGTTCTAAGCTCATATATGTTAGTGTCACAAAGTGTATTAACATATGGTAAACAAAGAGTATTGTGAAGTCGTCTCTAAGTTCCTAACAAAGTTAGGATTAAAGTCTTTTAGGTGGGTTCAGTGAGTTTGTAGCCAAGCAAGAATCTGATGTCCTTGTGTCTAAGGGAGAGGGAGAGGGGTAATAGGAAAAGCACTTATCATGGATTCAATTGTGTTTGAATTAAGGCATTCAGTTGATGTATGTAATTGGGTGATTCTTTGCCCTAGGTTACGACACTGGTCCATCCTCTAGAGGCATTTCATTGTTGTCAACCACACACACACACATTCAAATGATAAAATCTTACATCAGTTGGTAAAGAGTATATAGTTGTATATCATTTAGTGATTCCTTTCAAGAAGTGAATCAAGGTTACACCCACCTGAGCATTGAGGCTCAAAGTGTAGGAGGATCTTTTTTGATCCTTGTTAATTGGCCCTCTTTCTTGTAGACTTTGGAGTGGTGATAGAGTCAAAGTTTTATTTAAGTTATCCATCAAAGTATAAATCTACAAGTGAAGATCAAAGGTAACTCCCAACAAGGCCAACCTTGATTAAAGGATTTTGACTGCTATAATGGTTAGAAAGTAGCATTGTTTTTTGAACTATAAAACATACAACTCACTTTGCAAATATCAGATCCAATTCCTACATATATACTGATTTACTAACTGAGTATCATTTCCATCACCATCTCTGATATGCTCAAAATTATCTTAGAGAAATCACAACTTCTATCTCCACCTTCAGCCTTCTGCTTATACTTATTAGTTAATAACATCAACATCAACAACTTCTCTCTGTAACCTCACCATTAGGTTTCCTTTATATTTCTCTAGATAGATAGATCTATCTTTTCCCCTTAATCTCCTCTGGAGATATTAGGTTATGTCAGATCCAATGGATCCTTTCAATATTTATGTCCTTCAAATATCCTTCTAGACACATCTTCAATGTTCTCACTGAATCCATAATAAAAGGATTTACCATGCATTAAATTCTCCACATAATAAACTAATAAAGTCAACATGATTTAGATAATCCAAGAATTCAACTATTTTAGCTGGTAATTTGAATTCTTCCTCCAAATGTAAATTACTGATGCTCAGTCAATATTGTGTTCATCTCCTCGATCATCACTACATAACGCAGTTATCTCTATAAATTGTCTTCCTTGGCTAACACTGTCTTGCTTAGTAATTTCTTGATGCTCGACATAAACTGATGTTCGGTCAACACTAGATTTACTCAGCATATACTGGTGCTTGGTTGACATTAACATCACTCAGCTTAAACTAGATTTCTTCACTTTTTCTCGATTAATCCTACTTCTTCAGTCTTTCTTCTTACTTAGATAAACAATACATTATCTCATCATAGTGCCAAATAATCAAGTATTCATTGAAGTATCAAATAATTCAACCTTTCCTTAGGTTTTGTTGTTATTTCCCTTGTCCTAATCCTTTTCATCAGCCAATAGATATAGTACTTTCTTAGATACCAACTGTCTTACCAATTAAGGTTTGACACCAATGACAATACAACAACTATTTCAATTGCATTTTCCAACAATGTGCACTCAGTAAAGAGATTTATAATAGAACTGTTAAGTTCACTCTATTAAGAGATTTAAAGTATGCTACAATGGTTAAAGAGTAAAAATAGAATTAATTCGTAAATAAAAAATTAATCTTGTTTGATTTAGATTTGTAATGTACTTATCTTTTATCACCTTAATGTAATTGATTTCCTCAATGAATACTGCTTAGTAGCCTTTTGTTCCCGATAAACTAAATGTTCCTTCAATGCTTTGGTTCCTGATAATGAGAGGACAAGTGAAAGATCAAATGAAAGAAAGAATGATTGAAGAGATTACTAAGATTACATAGGTAAAAAATAGCAAGGAAATAGAGAAAACTGAGACTAAAGAGATAAAGAAAAAAAGGCATGCTACCTACTTGGAGAAGATGATGATACTAAGATTAAAAATGATGAAGAAGTGGTGCATGTTGCAATGAAGGAAGATTCTAAAGAAGAAGAAGAAAGGTATGTAGAAAAGACACTTATTTTTAAAGTAAGAAAAAATGATACTTGGATTATTGATAGTGGTTGCACACATCATATGACTAGTGATGATGATAAGTTTGAATATCTTAAACATTATAATTGATGATTTGAAAAAATGTGAAATGATACACCTTGTCAAGTGAAAGATAAAGGATCAATATTACTAAACAACAAGATCAGATGAGAAAATTATTATTGAGTGTAGCAGAGTTGAATAATACAAGTCACTAAGTTGCATTTGAGAATTGAAAAGAAAAAATCTATGATGATGCTAGAAGACTAATTGGTACTGGTGAACAATCAAAAGGTAAACCTATTTTATTTGGATAATACTGAAACTTCATGTTTAATGGCTAAGAATGATGATGTTTGGTTATGGCACAAGAGGTTATGTAATTTTAATTTTGGCAACATGGTAAAGATGATGCAGGGGATCCAAGCTTAAGGCAGGGCATTTTGTGTCCTTGGTGAAACTACATGGAGTGTTTGTATTTTGGCCAGTGTTACTCGATTGCAGCCTTGACCGATGGTCTCAGTCACTAAAGGAAGCTTGGTCACTAAAGGAACTTGGTAGTCTTTGCTACTTGGTGAAAGTGTTACTCGGTCATGCATGGTGTGCTCAGTGATTTTATTATTGCTCAGTAGTTTTGACTTACTGATAGGAGTTCTGTGTGATTTGTTGAGCTGACTTGATGAATTTATTGTTGGTAGCCATTTTTATGGGCCGACATGTTGAATTAAATGTTTGTATACATTTGTAAGTTGACTTGTATGGCATTTAATTATTTGTTTTGGGGAGTTAAGGGTTTCATCTTGTCAACTTGTGGTTGATGATTAGTATTTAAGAAGGGCTTGGGTAGATGTTTAGGGACAAAACTTGGAAGGACAACTTAGCAGATCTAGGGTATCAGATGTGAAGCTTGAGAGAGAAGTTGTGGAAAATTTCTTGATGATTCTTACAAATCAGATTGTAATCTGATAGTCATTTGTAGAAAAGCTAGGGTTTTGCATACTTGGAGACAAGGAGATTGCTTGGAGGCTTGCAAGCTCAAGTTTAGATCTACCGTAGGGTTTCCATCAACTTTTGATTGTCTTCAAAGCTGAACTAGCTGAGATTGTATTAGATCTAGTTGTGGATCTTGTAGAATTGTTTTTTTATTGTAATTGGCCCTAACCTGGAAGGCCTTACAACCAGGCATGTTAATGAAAATTAGTGCTGAATAATTACTTTTTGTTGCATTATTGATTAATCCACTGTGTAATTATGTTGGATGTAAGGTTTGGACTATCCTTCGTTAGATCCCACATCCTTGAATGCATCAGGTGGTATCAGAGAGAAGGTTGATCTTGTTGAAGTAGAAGGTTGACCTAGCAAGGATGATCTTGTGAAGTTGATCTTGTTGGAGTAGAGATTGTGCACAATCTGGATTGCAGATCTAAAGCACTAAACTTGTGAAATTGTGCCCTAGTTGTTTGCAAGATTGCAGGTTGAGATCTGACATGTTGCAACTTGGAAATTGTCACAAGATGGTTGGTGAGGGTTTGTTGCAGAGGGTTATTTGCATATCTTTAAGGATGCCTTTGAGAAGATTCGACCCTAGAGTTCTTTCAGATCTTTGTGATACTATTGAATCCTGGATCATAGAGAAGGTGAAATCAAATTTTAGATCTAAGATGGAATTGATAAAGAATGATATGGTCACCGACATCATGAGAACTGTTGTTGGTATACCTCAGAATGTTGGTGCTGAGGATGGCTATGAAGAAGATGCTGAAGAATTTGAAACTGCTAGATCTAGTGGTGATGACCAGAGGAACAGATCTAGTGAAGACAAAACTGCTTGGTTTCCTAGACCTGTCGCTCAGTTTACTAATTATCGAATGGAAGTTTCTACTTTCTCTGGTACTTTGAAGACTGAAAATATAATTGATTGGATTGGTGAACTTGAAGATTTCTTTGAGTTGGAAGAAATTGAAGATCCTCTTTGGGTGAGATTAGCACATAAAAAGTTGAAAGGAAATGTTGCTCTTTGGTGGAAAGAACTACAGAGAAACCAAGAAGATGAAGGTGAAACAAAGATCAATCAGTGGAGATAGATGGTGACTAAGTAGAAAGCAAATTTCATACTAGGTGACTATGAGCTTGACTTGTTTAAGAAATTGCAGAATCTGAAATAGAAGGATTTGTCTATTGAAGATTATACCAAGGAGTTTTACAAACTTATTATTTAGTCTAGACACTGAGATTTTGGTAAGGAAAAGGTAGCTTGGTATGTGAATGGTCTAAGATTCAATATTCAGGGTAAGCTTGGTATGCTGAAGATTGATTCTGTTGAAGATGCTTATTAGTATGCTCTAAAGGTAGAAGATAAGTTGAAGAGGAAACAACCTAGTAACTCCTGAGGGAAAGAAAATATTGATCACTCAGTGAAGGATAAACTGACTGATGCATAAGATGAAAATAAACCTATGGAACCAAAGAAGAGAAAGGTAGATTCATATTTAAGGGTACTTGCTATAACTATGGAGAGGAAGGACACCATTCTTTTGAGTGTACATAGAATAATTTTGACCGATGAACTACTGTGATGAATTAGAACATTCAGAATGAAGCTGAATCAGAGAACTTGCTACTTTGGTGAACATTTCTCAATACAAAGGATGAACCTTGTTAGAGGATTAACTTGTTTAGGACTCGATGAAAGACTGAAGGTAAACTTTTTGATGTTATTGTTGATAGTGGTAGTATTGGTAACCTTATTACTGAGGACGTAGTTCATAAACTTGGTTTGAATAGAATTAAGCATCCTTCTCCTTATAGGATTGGTTGGTTACAAGATGTTCATGCTTTGGAAGTTAGAGAACAATGCTTCATTGATGTTTAGATTGGTTAGTACAAGAATCTGGTGCTTTGTGACATTGTGAAGATGAATAGTTGTGATATATTGCTCGATAGACCTTGGCAATATGATTGCAGAGATATTTATCACTATTTAAGGAATGTTTTTACTATTGAGAAGGATGACAAGAAGATTTCATTGATTCCTTTGATGGATAAAAAACTCAGTAGGAGAATCCTGAGTATTGGTAGTTGAGTTGAGATTGTGGATCTAGAGAAAATGAATGATTAGTATGGAGAACTGACCTTTACATTGTCAAGAAAAGACTTGAAGAGATAGAGGAAACTAAAGTGGAAGAATTTGCAAGTAGAAAAGGTGGAGGACTTGTATGTGAAGAACCAGTTCGGGATTTATGTGTTGAATCCTGAAAGATGTTCTTTTCACATATGAACATCTTTTGGAACCTGGGGTGTCTGATGCAAGGGCATCCAAGGTTAAGGTAGGGCATTCTGTATCCTCAGTGAAACTACATGGAGTGTTTGTATTTTGGCTAGTGTTACTCAATTGCAACCTTGATTGATGGTCTCAGTCATTGGAGGAAGCTCGGTCACTGAAAGAACTCAGTAGTCTCTAGCACTCGATGAAAGTGTTACTCGGTCATGCCTATGGTTCTTGGTCGACACTGGTGCTCAGCAATACCTAGCGTGCTCGGTGATTTTACTATCGCTTAGTAGTTTTGAATTACCGACTAGAGTTCTATGTGATTTGTTGAGCTGACTTGATGAATTTATTGTTGGTAGCCATTGTTATGGGCTGACATGCTGAATTAAATGTTTGTATACATTTCTAAGCTGACTCGTATGGCATTTAATTATTTGTTTTGGGGAGTTAAGGGTTTCATCTTTCCAACTTGTGGCTGATGATTAGTATTTAAGGAGGGCTTGGGTAGATGTTTAGGGATAGAACTTGGAAGGAAAACTTAGTAGATATGCGATATCAGATGTGAAGCTTGAGAGTGAAGTTGTGGAAAACTTCTTGATGATTCTTGTAGATCAGATTGTAATCTAATAGTCATTTGTAGTAGAGCTAGGGGTTTGCATACTTGGAGACAAGGAGATTTCTTGGAGGCTTCCGAGCTCATGTTTAGATCTACCTTAGGGTTTCCATTAGCTTTTGATTGTCTTCAGAATTGAACTAGCTAAGATTGTATTGGATCTAATTATGGATCTTGTAGAATTATTTTCTGATTGTAATTGGCCCTAACCTAGAAAGTCTTATAGTTGGGCATGTTAATGAAACTCAGTGTTGAGCAATTACTTTGTGTTGCATTGTTGAGTAATCCACTGTGTAATTCTAATGGCTGCAAGGTTTGGACTATCCTTCATTGGATCCACCATCCTTGACTACATCAAAACATCAGTAAGAAAACTAAAGTTAAAGGTTTTCCAAGTATATCTAAGCCTGACCATGTGATGTGCAAATAATGTCAAATAGGTAAAATGACAAATTATAGTTTCAAGAGAAAACATTATTCATCTAATGCAATTTTAGATTTTGTTCATACTAACTTATGTCATCCAGTGAGAATTTAGAGCTATTATGGAGATAGATATTTTATTTTATTTGTTGATAAATTCTCTAGAATGATGTTAGTTATGTTTCTAAAAGAAAAATTAGAAGCTTTCCAAATGTTTAAATGGTACAAAGAAAAAGTAGAGAAAGAAAATGTTAAGAAATTGAAATGCTTGAGATCTGATAGAGGAGGTGAATACATTTTTTATTAGTTTATTAACTTTTGTAATAAGCATGGAATCAATAGAAAGGTATCTACACCGAGGACACCACAACATAATGGAATTGTTGATTGTGCTAGAACATTAATAATAAAAAAAATAGGTTGAAACATTTTACTGGAGAGAAGCTATCAGTATTGTTGTCTATACACTAAACTGAGTACAACTAAAGAAAGAGTCAAACAAGACACCTTGTGATCTATGGTATGGTTATACACCTAATGTGAGCTATTTCAAAATATTTAGAGGTAGATGTTACATTCTGAAAGATGGTAGGAATAGAAAGTTTGATTCTAAAGGAGATGAAGGCATATTTCTAAGATACTCTACTAGGAGTAAGGCATATAAATGTTTGAACAAGACTACTAACAAGATGATTGAAAGTGAAAATGTTAGAGTTGATGAATTCAGTGAGAAAAATGATGAAGAAAGAAAGAAGGAACCAGAAGAGTATAGAATAATTATTTATTTACAAAATGAAGATCCTATAACTTTACTTGAACAAAAACCTTGTGTCACTGCATAATATAATAATGCTAATGAGAAAAAGTCCTTACAGACTAAGCAACAAAAAATAGTTAACAAGGAAAATGATGATCATTCATCGAGTGGAGAAAACATTGAAGAACAAAGAACTGATCTTGTCTAAGAAAAATATCTAAGAAGAAACTTTCCACAGGACCAAATAATTAGTGACAAAGAAACAAGAATGATGACACAAAGTAAGTTGAGGAACAATACATATTTAGTTTGTGTATTTGAACCTATAACTATTAAGGATGCATTGGAAAATGATGATTGGATTAAATAAATGAATGAAGAGATCGAGAAGATACAAAAAATAAGACATGGACATTAGTACCGAGGCCTAAAGACAAAAATGTGATCGAAACCAAATGGATTTTTAGAAACAAATTGAATGAGAATGGAGATCTTACAAGAAGAAAGGAAAGATTAGTCTACAAATATTATGCACAAGTGGAAGGAATTAACTCTAGAGAAACTTTTGCACCCGTTGCTAGACTAGGAGTGAGAATTGTACATGCATATGCATATTATAAAGGATTCAAGGTATATTAGATAGATGCCAAGTCTACATTTATGAATGGGATACTTGAAGAATAGGTATACATTGAACAACTTGAAGGTTTTATAGATCCAACTCAGAAGAATATGGTTTGTAATATGCACAAGGCACTTTATGGACTAAAACAAGCACTGAGAGCATGATATGAAAGATTGCACTCTTATTTAATAAGAATTGTATTTATTAGAACCAAGGGATAATAGTAATCTATATTTGAAATGATAATCTGATGATAAAATCCTTATTGCTGAAATATTTTTTGACCATATCATATTTAGAAGTCATGATACTTTATGTAAATCTTTTGTTGATGAGGTGAGAAAGGAGTTTGAAATGTTAATGTTTGTAGTGATCAAATTCTTTATTGGTTTACCAATTCAACAACTCAAGGAAGGTATCTACATCACACAGTCAAAATACATTAAAGAGATCTTGAAGACATTTTGTATGGAAGACCCAAAACCAGTGGGTACACCTATGATAACTGGATGCAAGCTAACCAAGGATGACAATTCAAAAGAGGTAAATCAAACCTTATACAGATCTATGATTGGAAACATGATGTATGGTGTGCATAGTAGACCAGATATATTACATGTTGCTAGAATTATAGCTAGATTTTATGTAAATCCTAAAGAGAGACATATGATTTTTATAAAAGGAGTCTTCAGATATCTGAAGAAAATTGAGAACTATGGACTGTGGTAAAAGAAAGAAGACAATTTTGAAGATAAATTCTATACAGATGTTGATTGGGAAATAAATATAGATGATAGAAAAATCACTACTAGAGGATCATTCTTTTTAGGTGAAAGATTAGTAACATTAATAAGCAAGAAATAAACTCGCATTTCTCACTCCACTATCAAAGATGAATATATAGCCATTGTTTCCAACTGCTCTAATATTGCATGGATGTAATAACTGTTGGAAGGTATAAATAAAGAAGTAATAGATCTAGTAACAATCTATTGTGACAACACAAGTGCTATCAATATTTCAAAGAATCCAGTGATGCTTGCAAAGACAAAGCACATATCCATCAAATATCATTACTTAATTAAGGGAGCAAGTTTAGGAGAAATATGTCCAATTGGAATACATGAGAAGCCATAAGAACAACTTGCATATATATTTAGGAAACCCTTACCAAAGGATATATTTGAGTACTTGAGAAGTAGACTAAGGGTCCTTCCCCTATATAATAGTCACTAAGGTGATATAGGGCTTCATCAACCTATTCTTTATAAGAAGATCTAAACATGTTGATGCAAGATGTTCATACTTTGGGATTCCTAAGGATGTGAAGAAGGTGGAAGACAACATGAAACTGAGAATATATGTACATGCAAGGTACAAGAATATATAAAGGAACAACAAAGATACTTATTTGGATACTAAAGAGATTTTTTCTTGCATTTCTCTCAAAGGGAGAGATGATTATGCATGAAATATTTAGTTAGAGAAGAAGCTAACCAAAAGTCAAATATTGTGTAGTGATTGAACAAATTAAAATCATAAAGACCGAGTTGTAAACACTCAAGATTTAATTGGTATTCAATGGTATATTCCATATTGTGTTTCCATCAATTCCAAAGGGAGATATTGTTAGAACTACAATTGATAGACTATTGTTGAGCGTCGTGTTTATATGAGACAATGGCTAGGAATTTGGGTGAAAAAATCCCCCTCTTGGAAGAATGATAAAATCAGTCTCAAGGTTCCTTTTCTGCTGGGTCTCAACAACTTTAATAGATTAATTGAAGATAAATGTGAAATTGTTCACAAGGAGGCCTTTGGTGGTTCAATCTTGAAGGGTCTGTAAAAACAATCTTAGAACAAATGATCTTTCTCTTTATTTCTTTTGAATCTTTGAATGAAAGTAATATAAATTTTGTTTAATCTATTGTTACTAATTTGTAAATACAAATAAGGAGAAAGGTAACATGAATTTGAATGAAATTGTAGAAAGTAAAACTAATAGACATAAACCACGGTTGCACTGTCTTATGAATTTAATTACCAAGAAGATTGCAAAAACACACAAAACATAGATTTAAATAAATCAAAACCCCAATTTTAGATATGCAATCATAAATGGAAGTAAATGAAGATGTAAGATATGTAAAAACTCATCAAATTATGAAGCCTTCACAAACATGTGCACACATGAGCCAAATTTATCTTGAAACACCAAAGAACAATCTTCCCAATAATTTATCATAGAAAAGTAAGGCAGCAATGATAAACACCAGACTAACAAATTTGTAGATCAAAATAACCATACAATTGATTGGCTCTTTAAAATGAATGAATGAGAAATTACACATTCATAACCTTCCCAAAGATAGCTAGAAAAATCACACTATGATTGGAGCACCAATTGTATATATTGCTTTGCAAAATAATTGACCATAATTACACCGTTGATTTACAATTTATAGGGCTTCGCCCTTTAGGGAAATAAATTTTGCAATTAGAGTTTCAGGTGTGCGTGCAATTTTGAAAAATGAATAAACTAAAACTTTATTGAAATAAAACTACACTTAAAGAAACCCTAAACTATCTACTGTGCATTTGTTCCATGTGCATTACAATTTTGTGTTGTATATTCCTAATGCATGGGTAGTGATTGAGACATTTAATATGTTTAATCACTATGTTACTGAATGGGCACTCATACTATTGTCATCTATGTTTTGTCATTGATGTCAACATATATTTCTGTGAGGAGATCAAGATGGTTACCATAGTGTACAAACATTGTAAGGATGCTTCATATGTGAGGAAGTCATATGAGAGTTCAAAAAGGTGTTGTGATCTTATATCTAGGATCACATCATGTAATGTTGCATATTGGAGGAATTACAGATGTTTTGGTAAAGACTGGTCACTGGACTATGATAGTGAGAAATGCCAGAGTTAGTCTCTATGTTTATGGTATATCTTCCAAATGGTATGGATTCAAGATATGCGAGCTTGAGGGATGACATACAAAGTACTAGAGGATGTTCACTAGTCAGCGCAAGGTATGGTATGCTTGGTGACATCAACTGTGATGTGTGTTGTGGAGGTGATTTAGTTGAAATTTGACTATAGAGATGTAGCGTGTATAATGGATGGAAAACTTGAATTAAGGATGTCAGTCCTTAATTATTGTAATGTAATCATTGTATACTTGTTCTAAATACTGTGTGTATCTTAGCAAGGGTTTATCTAATTGTTTGTAATTAGGAAAGCCTTATGGGATGACCTGTTCATGAGAATTGTAATAGGGTATAAATGAAAGATCTTTTCTTTGGAAAATACATGGATGGGAAGAGGATGAAATAGAGAATTTGTGAAAGCTACAAGCTTGTGTTTGTTGTATGTAGAGAAGAGGATTGTTGATGGATTTTATTAAAACTGATTAAGAAAAGATAGTTGCTAGCAAATAGTTCAAAAGGATTGTTTATTTCCTCATATACACTTGTGTTGTCAACAATGAGTTATGAAGGTGGACTTAACCTTCTTTGGGAAATGTGCCTTGGGAAGTGAGCCCTTCCTTTCTTCTTGACTCCTAATAGGGTCTATCCTCTAACAAGGACTATGTACTAGAATGTTTCAATAAGCTCCTAATAGGGCTATATATTATAACAAAGTGATGCAGGAGCATCCTGGGTGTAAGAGCAATCTTGCATCACCCAAAAATATTTTTGTTTTTGTATTCAATAAGGGCTATTTTGTGCAAAGCTACTATTTATGGAAAGTTACTATTTTTGGTAATTTTCCTATGTGCTCAGAATGATCTGATTTCTTTCTTGGAGGTTCATTTTGGTAATAGAAGTCTGCCAGTAAAGTTTCATTGCCAGATCAAGTGTATATTGGAAGATATTGAAGATTTTCGGTATTGGCAGCAGGGTACAGAAACTTTGAACTCAGTTTTGAAGGCTTTAGAGGCCCCGGATGAGGTCAAAAATTTGAGTGACGGGCTCTTGCTTGGGTCAAGCCTGTAGAGCGCTTCGTGGCATTTCTAAAATGGGGTTATAATAGCCGATCGGGTCAAATGGTGATGACTTATGGTCTTCGAAAGTTGGGCCACCTGAAATGGCGAAAAATAATTTTCTTCAAAATTTTTGTTCGGGTTTCAAAGGTTATCTTGAGCTGACTATGATGTAATAAAATGTAAAATAAAATAATTCTAAGTTTGGTCGGCCTTATTGGCTAAAATTCTGGAACCTTCCCAGGCGGTGGAAAAATTGCCTATATAAGGAAGGCTGTATTATTGTCTTGGGAGTTCAGAATAGTTCTGGGTAGTAGATCTGGGTATTGATTTGAGGCTTTGTCCTAAAGAATATTGTAAGGGAATGCCCATGTGGCTTTGCATATTGTAATTCTGAAAGTTTGTAATTCCACATTTGTGGAGATAATAAGAAGCCAATTTTCTGTTCTTGCCTATTATTGTTGTTGTTTCTCTATTTCTCTTATGTGGTTGTGGTATTAAGGGGAGCACCCTTCATCAGGTGGTATCAGAGTAGGTTTTCTTGAGTGTGTAAATAGATCACCGACTGTGAGGCAGTTTGCACCAGGACCGTGGCTAGGGTTTCAGCGCGCATCGCGAAAATGCCTCCACGAAGGGAATGTGGCGGAAGAGCTGGTGTTGTAACACCTGAGGTTAGAGAGCTGTAGAGACAAGTGCGAGCATTACAAGAAGAGATTCATAGAGGAATGAATCTTAATGTCAGAGATGAAAGCGAGGATGAAGCCGAAGAAGAATATCAAGAAGGAGAAGCTGAAATTGTGAACCAAGAGGAAGAAAGACTTTTTCAGGTGATTTCCAAGATTGGGAAAAGACTTAAGATTGAGGTTCCTACATTTTCTGGAAATCTTAACCTAGAGGAATTGATCGACTGGATCAATGAATGTGAGGAATATTTTGAGTATGAAGATGTTGAGGATCCTGATAGGGTCAAATTTGCGAAGGCCAGACTGAAAGGTCATGCGAAAATTTGGTGGCAAGAAATTCAATTGGAGTGAAATAGAAGAGGGAAAGATAAAATCACAAGATGGGATCGGATGGTGGATAAATTGAAGCGACAGTTCATTCCTGTTGATTATGAGCTTGATCTACTTAAAAAAATGCAAAGTTTGAAGCAAGCAGGAAGATCTGTTCAGGAGTATACAGAGGAGTTCTACTGACTTCTCATCAGAACAGGCCATGCAGAAGCTGATAAGGAGAAAGTTGCCCGATACCTTAATGGGTTAAGGCCAAGCATTCAGGAGGAGTTGAATCTGGTTCGAATGAACAGTATTGAAGAGGCATACCAGTTTGCCCTAAAAGTAGAGGAAAAGTTGAACAAGAAGTTTGAGAGCAGACAAAATGGAAGAGGTCGTGGTGGATGATCCGGTGGACGGTCATATGGTGGCCGAAGTGAAGATACGAAAAAGAAGGATGAGGCTAGTAGCAGTCAGAATCAGCGAGGAAATAATTCCAATCGTTTCCAAGATCATAATAATAGAGATCAGAGAGGAAGAGGAAGAGGACAAGGATCTGGAAGAGGTGGCTTCCGTGGAACATATTTTCACTATGGAGAAGAAGGTCATAGGGAATTTGAATGTCCTTAGTGCCAAGGAAGAGTAGACAGGAGAAATGAAGGCCAGGCCAGAGTTGCACATGTAGATGAAGATGCCAGATCATCAAATTCTGAAGATGCTGAAAGAGGAGAAACGTTGATTAACAGAAGAGTCCTGTTGAGTGGTGAGAATGAACTTGAGCAAAGAAGGAGCCTGTTTCGCACCAGGTGCAAGTGCGAAGGTAAATGTTGTGATGTGATTATTGATAGTGGAAGCACTGACAATTTGGTGTCAGAAGAGATGGTGACAAAGTTGAAGCTCAAGAGACAGAAACACCCACATCCATATCGGATTGCCTGGGTAGAGGATGACCACAAGGTCATGGTCAATGAACAATGCCTAGTAAAGTTCAAGGTTGGCGGATACCAAGATGAGGTATTGTGTGATATCATATCTATGGATGCATGTCATATGTTGCTGGGTAGACCATGGCAGTTTGACAAATGTGTTGTACATGATGGTCGTGCGAATACCTATTCCCTGACAAAGGATGGAGTGTGACATAAGCTAAAACCATTGAAAGAGACTGAAGAAAAGGTATGTGGTAATGCAAGGATAACTTTTGTTGATAAAAGAAATTTTTTAGATGGTATGAGGCATGAGCATGTATGTTTTGCTTTAATTCCAAAAGCTGGTAAAGAGGAAGTAGAAGATGTTCCTGTAGAAGTTGTAGATTTGTTGAATGAGTTTCATGATATTGTATCTGATAACATGCCTGATGGATTACCACCAATCAGGAAGATCAGTCATCAGATGGACTTGATCCCAGGAGCAAGTTTGCTGAATAAGGAAGCACACAGAATGACACCTGTAGAAAGTGAGGAGTTGAATAGACAAGTACATGAACTGTTACAGAAAGGATTGATTCGTGAGAGTCTGAGTCCCTATGCTGTATCAGTGATATTAGCACCAAAGAAGAATAGAGAATGGAGGATGTGTACAGATTCTAGGGCAATAAACAAGATCACAATCAAGTACAGGTTTCCATTGCCATGAATGGATGATATTATGGACTGTTTGAGTGGAGCTGTGTATTTCTCAAAAATAGATCTGAAGAGTGGATATCATCAGATTCGGATCAGAGAAGGAGATGAATGGAAGACTGCCTTCAAGACAAAGGAAGGACTATATGAGTGGTTAGTCATGCCTTTTGGGCTAACCAATGCACCGAGCACTTTCATGCGGCTCATGAACGAGGTTTCGAAAGAATTTCTAGGTAAGTTTGTCATTGTTTACCTAGATGATATTTTGATCTTTAGTAAGACATTGGATGAGTATATGATGCATATTCGTATGGTATTTGAGAAGTTGAGAGATGAGAAATTGTTGATTAATTTGAAGAAGTGCAGTTTTGTGAAGAAAGAGTTAGTGTATTTGGGATTTGTAGTTTCAGCAGAAGGTCTAAAAATGGACCCAGAGAAGGTACAGGCTATCCTTGAATGGCCTACTCCAAGGAGTACTACTGAGGTAAGATTTTTTCATGGTTTGGCTAGCTTTTACAGAAAGTTTATCAGAAATTTTAGCAGTATTTGTGGACCCTTGACTGAAACAATGAGAGGGGATAGAAAAGAGTTTAAGTGGACTAATGGGGCAGAAAAGAGTTTTCAATTGTTGAAACAAAAAGTTATAGAACAACCTGTTTTAGCACTTCCAGATTTTAATAAGGTGTTTCAAGTAGATTGTGATGCTAGTGGTACCGCAATAGGAGTTGTTATGAGCCAAGAAGGTAAACTTGTTGCTTATTTCAGTGAGAAATTAAATGATGCCAAGAGAAAATATTCTGTTTATGATCAGGGATTTTATGCTATAGTTCAGGCATTGAAAAAGTGGAGGCACTATCTGCTTCCTAAGGAGTTTGTTTTGTATACTGATCATCAAGCTTTGCAATATTTGAATAGTCAAGGAAAATTGAATCAAAGGCATTTGAAATGGGTTGAGTTTTTGCAGAGTTATACATTTATTTTGAAACACAGGAGTGGAAAGTCTAACAGGGTTGTAGATGCTCTTAGCAGAAGGCAACTATTGCTGACAAAAATGCAGATTGAAGTGGTTGGGTTCAAGGAACTCAAGAATTTATATCCAGAGGATCCTGATTTTGGTGAAGCTTGGAAAGCTTGTACAGAACCTGTTACTCTAGACAGGATGAAATGGTTGGATTTCATCATCTAGGATGATATGCTATTCAGAGGGAGTCAGTTGTGCATTCCACGAAGTTCTATGAGGGAGAATCTCATCAAGGAGAAGCATAGCGGAGGATTGGCTGGACATTTTGGTCGTGATAAAACCCTTGGTTTGGTTAGTGAGAATTATTATTGGCCACAGTTGCAGCAAGATGTGAAGAAGTTTGTACAGAGTTACCGAGTATGTCAGATGGCGAAGGGAGTGAAGCAGAATACAGGGTCGTATCAGCCATTACCTGTACCAGAGAAGCCTTGGGAGGATATCAGCATAGACTTTGTTCTTGGTTTACCAAGGACACAGCGGGGACACGATTCAATTTTTATGGTAGTTGACAGATTTTCAAAGATGGCACATTTTATTCCCTGCAAGAAGACTAATGATGCTGTTCATATAGCAGAATTGTTTTTCAGAGAGGTAGTGAGACTTCATGGTTTGCCAAGGACCATAGTTTCAGATCGGGACACTAAGTTTGTTGGATATTTCTGGCGTACATTGTGGAAGAAGTTAAAGATAGATTTGAAGTTTAGTTCATCACATCATCCACAGACTGATGGATAGACAGAGGTGGTGAATAGGAGTTTGGGAAATTTGCTGAGATGTTTGGTTGGAGATAAGCCAACAGGATGGGATTTGATTTTACCATAGGCAGAATTTGCATACAATAATTCTATCAACAGGAGCACTGGTAAATCACCATTCCAGATTATATATGGAAGTAGTCCAAGAAATGCATCTGAATTGAGGAAGATAGATAAAGGAGGAATAAGTAGTGCTGAAGCTGAGGATTTTGCAGAACACTTGAAGAACATCCATGGTGAGGTGAGGAAGCATATTACCAAGATGAACGCACAGTATAAGGCTAAGGCAGATGAGAAAAGGAGGTATAAAGAATTTCAAGTTGGTGATGAAGTCATGGTTCATTTGCAGAAGGAGCGGTTTCCAGTTGGTACATATAACAAGCTAAAAATGAAGAAGTTTGGACCATGTAGGATACTGAAGAATCATGATTCAGGAAATGTATATGAGGTAGAATTGCCTACTGAGCTAAATATTTCACCAGTGTTTAACATTTCTGATCTGACAGAGTATCATGAAGGAGGTGTTGAAGATGAGATCACAGCAGCATAGTCGAGTATTCCAGCAACTAGTTCAGACACTAAGGAGATCAAAGATATACTGGACAGTCGTGTTGGTAGAAGCACAAGGAACAGGACATATGAAGAATATCTGGTCAAGTGGAAAGGATGACCTGTTGAAGATTCATCATGGCTGACAAAGGAGGAGGTTAGCCGTCTTGGTTTTCCTCTGCACACCTGAGTCGTGATAGGGTCACTTCTCAAATTACCCCAGGTGTCTGATGCAGGAGCATCCTGGGTGTAAGAGCAATCTTGCATCACCCAAAAATATTTCTATTTTTGTATTCAATAAGGGCTATTTTGTGCAGAGCTGCTATTTATGGAAAGTTACTATTTTTGGTAATTTTCGTATGTGCTCAGAATGATCTGATTTCTTTCTTGGAGGTTCATTTTGGTCATAGAAGTCTGCCAGTAAAGTTTCATTGCCAGATCAAGTGTATATTGGAAGATATTGAAGATTTTCGGTATTGGCAGCAGGGTACAGAAACTTTGAACTCAGTTTTGAAGGCTTTAGAGGCCCCGGATGAGGTCAAAAATTTGAGTGATGGGCACTTGCGTGGGTCAAGCCTGTAGAGCGCTTCGTGGCATTTCTGAAATGGGGTTATAATAGACGATCGGGTCAACTGGTGATGACTTATGGTCTTCGGAAGTTGGGCCACCTGAAATGGCGAAAAATAATTTTCTTCAAAATTTTTGTTCAAGTTTCAAAGGTTATCTTGAGCCGACTATGATGTAATAAAATGTAAAATAAAATAATTCTAAGTTTGGTCAGCCTTATTGGCTAAAATTCTGGAACCTTCCCAGGCGGTGGAAAAATTGCCTATATAAGGAAGGCTGTATTATTGTCTTGGGAGTTCAGAATAGTTCTAGGTAGTAGATCTGGGTATTGATTCAAGGCTTTGTCCTAAAGAATATTGTAAGGGAATGCCCATGTGGCTTTGCATATTGTAATTCTGAAAGTTTGTAATTCCACATTTGTGGAGATAATAAGAAGCCAATTTTCTGTTCTTGCCTATTATTGTTGTTGTTTCTCTATTTCTCTTATGTGGTTGTGGTATTAAGGGGAGCACCCTTCATCACAAAGATAACTATACTCTGAGTACATCATCTGTGGGTGCTAATTCCCACTAGGTTTTTTACCTTTAACATGGTTTCCCCATGACCAAAATATTGTGTTATTGTGTTGGGACTTATTGTGTTCAGTGGATCTGATATTACTACTGCTTAAAGTTTAAAGTTTAATAATCTTCTATACAACTGATTCACTCCCCCTCTCAGTTTTATTGTGGACTATTATTCCTAACAATTGGTATCAAAGCATTTGGTCCTTAGAGAGAAATATTAATAGCTTTAGGTGATCTTGGAGATGCCATTCTATAGGAAGGATAGTTCAAAATTTGATCCTAAGAACTTTGACAGTAGGAAGAAAAAGATGAGGACTCACCTGTTTTGTTTAGGCATTGCCTATTGGTTGATCACAAGGAACAAGGTGGATATAAATTCTAAAGATGAGCTTCCTAGACATACCAAGGATGAAAAGAAGATATTTTTACTTAACATGATTGCAAGAGAAGCACAAATCAGCACACTCTATAAAGGAGAGTTTACTGAAGTTAAAGACGTACATTTGGCATACCTGATTTGGGAAAGATTAGAAGCACTATATGAAGGATACAAGTATACAAAACAAGCGAAGTTAAAAAATTGGAAGAAAAAGATGGAGAAGCTACAAATGAAGATGAAGTAATTGCAAAGATCCTTAAATCATTGATACCTACTTACAAGTTGAAGACTATATTTATTCAAGAAACTATACCTCTAACTCTAAACTTTAATAGAGAGATGTTGATTGCAAAGCTAACTACTTTTGAAGCTATAGAACTAGGAGAATTTGTATTGAAAGTTGAATCTACATTTAAGGCATCTGCACACAAAAAAATGTCTATACTTCTGAGCACCAGTACTCAAGACCTTAAAGAAGATCTTGGCGAATATGTTGAGGAATGGGAACAGATAATGGAAAAAGAAAGAAAAAAGGATGAAATTTTTGCATTAATTTCTAGAAGAGAAAAGAAAGGTAAGGAAAAATTTGAAGGAAAATTACCCTTGAAATGTTTTTCATGAGATAAGATAGGTCATTTTGCATCTAAATATGCTACAAGAGTTTCTAAGTACAAACCTAATTTTGCTAAGATTAGAAAGGATAAATAATGTTACTATGCTAGTGAAGCATTTTTGTTGATGATGATTTAGATTATGAAGAGATTGGGATTTTTTCTATTAGAGATGAGCTAGTGCATGAAGAAAAATATTTAGTATCTCATGTTGACAGGAAAACTAAAAAAATAATAGAGAATGGTTGTTCTCATCATATGAATGGAGATAAAAAAAATAAAAATTGTTAAGTTAGAAAGGTATGATTGTGGTGTTGTAAGGTTTGGAGACAATCTTCCCTAATCTATCATAGGAAGAGGATCTATTACATTGAATAGAAACATTAATAAAGATAATGTACTACTAGTTGAAGGATTGAAACATAACTTGTTGAGTGTTAGACAGTTAATGGATAAAGAATTTCAATTAAGCTTTGTCAATGGTAAATTTTTTATCAGAAGTAAGGAAGGTAAGATGATTACAGCTGTTACTAGATCCAGAGGTAATGTGTTTGAATTAAATACATCTAGAGCCTCTTGTTTTCTTAGAAAGGTTGATGACAGTTGGTTATGGCATAGGAGATTTTATCATGTTAATTTTGATAACATTGTAAAGGTAAGTATGACTAATGCAATAAGAGATCTACCGAAGATCGTGAAACCATCTAACACTATTTGCAGAGAGTGTGTCATGGGGAAATAGACCAGAAGCAGTCACAAAAGAAAATCATATACATCAAGAGAGAATTTGGAGCTGGTACAAATAGACTTATGTGGACCTACAAGGACAAAATCATACTATGGTGAAAGGTATTTCATACTCTTTTTTGATGACTTCTCTAGAATGATGTGGGTTACTTATTTGAAGGAAAAATTAGAAGAATTTCATAAATTCAAGTTGTTCAAAGAAAAAGTAGATAATGAATCAAGTTTAAAGGTTAAGTGTTTAAGATCAGACAGAGGTGGAGAGTTTACTTTAGACTTATTCTATTCATACTGTGAATAGCATGGAATAAAGAGACATATATCTACTCCTAGAACTCCATAGTAGAATGGGATAGCAGAGTGAAGGAACATAACTATACTTGATGCTACTAGGACAATGTTTCTTGAATGAAATGTATCTCATGTACATTGGAGAGAGGTTGTTGGAACTGCTATGTATACAATGAACAAAATACAAATCAGAGAAGGTACAAGTAAGACTCCTAATGAATTAAGGTTTGATCATACTCCTATGGTAAATATTTCAAAATATTTGATAGTAAGTATTATATTAAAAGAGATGATGAGATAGGAAAGTTTGATGCTAGAAGTGATGAAGGAATCTTTCTTGGTTACTCTATTAAGAGAAAGGCCTATAAATGTTTCAATATGAGATTAAGGAAAATGATTAAGAGTAACAATGTAAGGATAGATGAAAAGTTTCAGATACAAGAAATAATATATGATAGTAATCAGATTCCAGAGATCAAAGGAGCTACTACTACTATAAAAGAAGAAATTGCTGAGACAGAATGTGAAAAAGAGACTTGTGGTGATGACACAAGTGAGGCTAGTGAGGTTCCTACAACACCAAGGTATGTAAATAATAACCATCCTAAAACTAAAATTATTGGCAATTCCAGTCAAGGAGTATTGTCTAGATCAAAGGATAGAGAAGAAATTTGTTTGATTTATCAATTTGAACCAAAAACTACAGATGCAGCTTGTAGAGATGAATCTTGGATAAATGCCATGAAAGAAGAGTTAGATCAGATATAGAAGAATAATACATGGGAATTGGTTCCTAGGCCTAAAAACAAAAATGTAATAAGAACAAAATAGGTTTTTAGAAAAAAATAAAAATTGAAGAAGGAATTGTTGTAAGAAACAAAGCAAGACTAGTGTTTAAGAGATATTCATAGCAAGAAGGCATAGACTTTTAAGAAACATTTTCTCTTGTTTCCATAATAGAGGCAGCAAGATTGTTCTTGGCTTATGCTACACATAAGAACTTGAAGGTATATCAGATGGATGTGAAATTTGTATTTCTGAATGGGGATCTTGAAGAAGAAGTATATATAGAAAAACCTAATGGATTTCCTCTATGCGAAGATAGAGACATGGTGTGCAAGTTGAAGAAATCTCTATATGGGGTGAAGCAAGCTCCAAGAGCCTAGTATGCTAGGCTAGACAAGTACCTACTTCAGCTTGGTTTCAAAAAATGTAACGATGGCAGTAATTTGTATTTAAGAACTAGTGAAGATGGAATCCTGATAATAGAAGTCTTTGTTGATGATATTATCTATGGAGGTAATGAGGATGTATGTAAAAAAAATTCTAAGGAAATGGAAAGTGAATTTGAGATGTCCATGATAGGTGAAATGAAATTATTTCTTGGACTGCAAATAACCTAGAATGAGAATGGTATCTTTATTTCTCAGACTAAGTATCTCAAAGAGTTCATAAAGAAGTTTGGAATGGAAGACTATAAACCAGTAGGAACACCTATGGTGACTCATAGTAAGATAACAATTGACGATGAATCAAAGTATGTTTTTTAGACCTTGCATAGATCAATGGTTGGAGGATTACAATATCTGACCCACACCAGACCAGATATTGCTAATGTTGTTGGAATTGTGGCTAGATATCAGGAAAAACCCAAATAGACACATCTAGCTACTATGAAAAGGATACTGGGGTATCTAAGAGGAACTATAGACTATGGCCTATGGTATGATAGAAATGATAGCTTTGAACTTCATGCTTATACCAATGTTGATTGGGCAGGAAATATTGATGAGAAAAAAAAGTACTAGTGGTGGTGCATTTTTCCTTGGGAAAAAGTTAGTCTCTTGGCTAAGAAAGAAACAAGATTGTATATCACAATCCACTATTGAATCAGAGTATGTTTCTACTGCCATAAATTGCACTCAAATTGTTTGGATGAAACAAATGCTGATAGACATTGGAATAAATTTTGATGAACCTGTGGTTATCCATTGTGATAACACCAGTACAATGAATATGCCAATGAATCCGATGATGCATTCTAAAACTAAACATATTTATATCAAGTATCACTTCCTGAGAGACAAGGTGGTAAAGAAGCAAATCAAACTAGAATATATGAGTAAAAAAGAGTAAATTGTAGACATCTTCACAAAGCCACTACCAAAAGATACCTTTGAATATCTCAGAGGTATGCTTGGCATTCAACCCCCTCCTAGTCATAACTAAATGATGTAGAGATGCATCAGTCCAGATATTTTCAAAGCCTTATCATAATCTGGACTAGATGTAGGGATCTACTCCTCAGGGGGACTCATCATGGAAGAAAGCTTCTTGAATGGAGTTGATGACTCATGGAACCCTTTTCCATTGTTATCAAAGGGGGAGTATTACTATGAGAAAATCCCTACTCTATGGGGAGACTGGCTGTAGTATGGGAACATTGGATTGATATAACTTTGGGATAATGGATTTTCCCATATGTTGACATTAATGCCAAATGAGTAGATTGTTGGATATTGCTAATGCATGGGTGGTGATTGAGAAATTTAATATGTTTAATCACTATGTTACTGAATGGGCACTCATACTATTTTCATCTATGTTTTGTCACTAATGTCAACATATGTTTTTGTGATGAGATCAGGCTAGTTACCACAGTGTATGGACACTATATGGATGCTTCAGATGCTGGAAGTCAGATGAGAGTTCAACAAGGTGTTTTGATCTTATATCTAAGATTGCATCATGTAATGTTGCATATTGGAGGAGTTACAAATGTTTTGGTACAGATTGGTCACTAGACTCTAATAGTGAGAAATGCCAAAGTTAGTCTCTATGTTTCTGGTATATCTTCAAGATGATATGGATTCAAGATATGCGAGCTTGAGGGATGATAGAAAAGGTACTAGAGGATGTTCACTAGTTAGCACAAGGTATGGTACACCTGGTGATGTCAGCTATGGCATGTGTTCTAGAGGTGATTTAGTTGAAAGATGACTACATAGATGTAGCATGTATAATGGATGGAAAACTTGAATTAAGGATGACAGTCCTTAATTGTTGTAAAGTAATCATTGTATACTTGTTATAAATACCATGTGTATATTAGCAAGGGTCTATGTAATTTTTTGTAATTAGGAAAGCCTTATGGTCTGACATGTTCATGAGAATTGTAATAGGGTATAAATGAAAGATCTTTTCTTTGGAAAAGACATTGATGGGATGAGGATGAAATAGAGAATTTGTGAAAGCTATGAGCTTGTGTCTGTTATATGTAGAGAAGAGGATTGTTGGTGGATTTCATTGGAACTAATCAAGTATAGATAGATGCTGGAAAAAAGTTCAAAAGGATTGTGTATTTCCTCATATACACTTGTGTTGCAAACAGTGATTTTTTGAAGGTGGATTTAACCTTCTTTGGGTAAGTGTGCCTTGGGAAGTGAGCCCTTCCTTTCTTCTTGAATCCTATCATATTTTTTCCTCTAACAAGGACTATGTATTATAATGTTTCAATAAGCTCGTAATAGGGCTATATCTTCTAAAAAAGATAACTATAATCTCCAGTACATCATTTGTGGGTGCTAATTCCCACCGGGGTTTTTACCTTTAACATGGTTTCCCCGTGACCAAAATATTGTGTTATTGTGTTGGGACTTATTGTGTTCAGTGGATCTAATGTTTACTACTTCTTAAAGTTTAAAGTTTAGTAATCTTCTATACAACTGATTCACCCCCCCTCTTAGTTTTATTGTTGACTAATTATTCCTAACATTTCAAAGCCTAAGATGCATTTAAAAACTCAAAATAACTCTAAATTTTCACCATTTTCCTACATATTCATCCTTCAAAACTTGGATTTCTCCCCATTAATCCTTCTCATGGCTCCCCTTTGAGGTTATAATAGATAATATATCTCCAAAGCATGCAAAAATTACCCAAGACATGTGGTCAATTTGACTGGAAATCCACCACAAAAGATGAGAAGTTCTTGGGTGTGACGACCGTAAAATTTATGACCCTGACCCCTGCTCCAAAAAAAATGAGATTGACAAAGTGGTACAACACCATGTTGATTAAAATTTTTGAATTTCAGAGGCTAAAAGGCCCAAAGATCTTGGAGTGAAAAATATGCTAAGTGTCAAGAAATCTCCTCCATGCAAAAATTGGCTAAGTCCAAAACTAAACACTTAGTAGCTTGGGAGACTGTTTGGATGTGTCTTTCAGAGTCTGTCCACTATCTCCTAAACCTCTTCAAATTCCACCATTTTGTATTCCTCCAAGGAATTCCTATTTCTTTTCTCAGATGGTTCCTAATTCATTTGCTAAAGCTTGTATCTCTTCTTCCTGAGCTAGCATTGTTTGCATTTCCTCCTTTTGGTAAAATATTTGTTGGAGGTCATCTTTTGTCTTCACTCCATTGAACATCTCTTGAATTGATGCATGATGTCCTTTATTGGGTGCATTGTCTGGTCATCATCAACATCATAAAGATCTAGATCTAACACTTTGAAGAACTTATGTAATTCTTCCACCCATAGCATCAATTCATCTCTCTTCTTATTAATTCTGCTCAAGCATTTTTGATAAATACTTAGGGCTCTTGTTATGTCCTTAATCCACTCTTCAAAATTATCAATTTCTAAGGCATCATATATATTTACTAAAATCTAGAAGCATTGCTTCCTTATTATTTTAAGGTCATCAAGAACCTTTTTCCATTTAAAAACATATTCCTCCAATCCATCCTCTTCACACAACATATCTACCAATTTGATCTCCCTAAGAATACCTCTAAAAGGTCTCAATATCTCCCTTAAGGAAGTCCTTACAAAATCCTTAAAATCATTCTTCAAATTAGAATACGGTGTTGAATAAAAGAATGTGAGATGTTTGTTGGCATCTCGGGAGAAAACCTTTTCTCTAAAATAGCATGCAATGAGCCCTTCAAGTTGATAATGTCAATGGGACCTTCCATCTTAAGAATGAATTTCTTCATTGCCTCATTTTGATATTTAAAGCCTTGATTTTCTCTTCATATTTATCCATAAAAACCTAGTGCATGTTTCAAACTTAAAGTAGCTAGCGTTTTTCTTCCTCCCTTATCATTTCACCCAAGTCTACTTCTTTGAAGACATAGTCCTTAGAGTGATTTATATCATATTGGTGTTGACTATTGGAATGACTACCTATGATTTCTACCTACCCCTTTGGTCCTATGTGACATACAATAAAGTTCTCACCTAAGCTGTTGATTCTCTTTGATGAAATGATCAGCCTAGTATCGCCATATCTGTGTCCTCTTCATCCATAATAAACCCTCACTGGTGAACTACAACTGATTTAATATCTCAGATGAACTGAAGAACTATGATTAGAGTTCACCGAGTACTAAAATGATATGTAAGATGACTAAATTAGTCAATATGTTGTCATTGATGTCAACTAGTATTGACAATACTTATCATGTTAAGTTACAAACATCTGAAAATTTGTTGAAGAAGGAAAAGATGAAGAACAATGATATCTACATGAGGAAAAGATGAATATGATAGAGAAGGACAAGGTAACATTTGGTAACTTATTTGCTGAGGCTATGACTGTATATTGTTGACTTGATTATGTTGCATTAATCTATCTTAAAGAAGAGATTCAAAATTGGATAAGTCAATGTGGTCTGTAATTAAAGGCTTTATGTATACACTAAGCCAGTGCAGTGTCTACAGAGTGATAGTATTAATCGAGCTAATCTAACTAGTTATCACCGATGCATTTCTATATTAACTGAGTATAGATGAAAACATTAAATACTAAGGTTAGCCAACAGAATAGGATGAACTAGATATTGTTATGATTTCAAGTTTAAGGATAAAGTTTGTAATGAGATCCACAGCCTAACAAAATTTGAAGATGATCTAATGGATGATATTGAAACATGTTATGAACACATCTATCATGGAAGGCTTAAGTGGAAAAATGGGATGAAGGAGATTAAGCATAAAAATATAATGGTTGAAAAGAAAACATTTTACCTATCTATTTAAGAGACATGAGTTTCATTGTTAAAACTATGCCGAAAGAAGGAGACTGTAGAGAATCCATGTGAAGACAAGTTTCATGCATACCTGATCAAACTAATTATTGAAGAACTGAGCTGCAGATTTTTACCAAGTGTCAGAGAACACTTTATCAAGTGAAAAGTAAGTTGAGATATTGAAGGAAAGTGAATTGTTTAATTATCAAAGGATTATTTCTAAGGGCTTAGCATAGATCTGAATATTTTCAATTAAGTTGTAATTGAATCAGATCATTAATGTATCAATTTAACCATTCATTCAGAAAATATATTAATCAAGTTGACTTGACAATCTTATGTTATATCCTATGAGATTCTATTGAATGTAAAGTGTTATCTTGTTGACCTCATAGTGATTTCTTGTCAAAAGTTAACGGGTTAGTGTTAAATCTCTAACAAGGTCACACTTAACAATGTGTATTGTAACCTTTAATAGGGTTGGCTCTTCATCGAGCTCACTTCAGAAGAGTGAAATATTTTGGATTACCAGTCCTAGGTGGTTTTTCCTTTAACAGGGTTTCCATGTTAAATCATTGTGTTATTTTTTTTCTTGTTATGATTTCTTTGCTATCATACTTTACATACTACATAATTGACTTTAGTCAGTAATCACATTTGGATATTTATTGGTAATCGGTAAAAGAACAAAGATAGATTGAGATTATATGTTACCAAGCTGCATATTTTAGTTAAATTGTTTTGTGAATTACATCTTTGTATTTGGGACTGTAGGACAATTGATCTAAACTGATTCACCCCCCCTCTTAGTTATTCTAACAATTGGTATCAGAGCTATATTGGTTTCTTGGAATAAAGTTTTATGGACTTGAGCATAAAGATCACAAGATGTATAAGATGGGAAGTGTCAAAGCTGAACAAGGGAAACTTTACTACATGGCAAAGCCAGATGAGACTTCACATATCTAGAAATGGAGATTCTACAATATCTTTAATGGAAAATGGCTACTTATAACCGAATGTTGGACCTTTAACTTTGATGAACTGAAATACTAACATGAACAGAACAATGACTATGATAGCAATTGATGGTACTCTATTTGATGCTA